>JAGDQP010016041.1:22652-41358 GCA_022664845.1 Lepisma saccharinum | reverse complement strand
AGGTTGTTCCTGTCCGAGCAACTGAGAACGGTTTGAGGGAGAGGAGTGACGAAAGTGATACTTTTCCAATGCACTTGTATTTTATAGGTGTCCAGAAGGGTGTGGTACTCCGATGTCCTCCGTTGGTGACGCCAACTCCAACTTTGGCTCCTTTGACGAGCAGCTGTTGTCGTCTGCTGTTCTTTACAGTGGTTGCAACATCCGTGGTACACACGTTTACGTTCTGTAGTATTCACTTTTACTATTTGTTTACTTTATGAATGTGTTGACATGTGCTGATATACGCGCATCATTACATATGAAGACTCTTAAACTTAGAAACTTTAAATTTGACAAGCATGTTCCTCAGGACAAAGAACAATTAATGACAATTATAAATGACAGGGGTGAAGTTCCAGACCAAAGTAGTAGAACTGTTAGTGTTGCAAACATATTTTATCGACCCCACACCAACGGCCAGTCACCTAAAATTTGAATCATACATTTAGGTTCTACTATTTGATTATTTGGTACTGCACAATTTTCTCATCTGCCCTCTGATAGCGAATATTGTACTTTATTTCTTGTTTGATCTTTCGAAAACGTACATTTTATTTAGTTCATAAATATTCATTTTTCATGTTCTATAAGTGATTTAAAAAATAGTATGTGCTTGGTATATGCTTCTTTTAATTAATTAAATAACTCTTTTTATCAAGAAAAAAATGTTATAAATTAATGACCTGGAAAAAAGAAAAGTGGAGAAATAGACCTGGAATTAGAAAATTGGCATTCAGTAGACACCGTAGCAAAAGACCAATTCTTCATAATGGATTAATTCTTCATTCAATGTAAGCCATAATCACCGTTAATTTATACGCTATTATTCCATCACGATCCTTTTGATAAATGACTTTATATATATATATATATTCATCATAATATGGTTTTTCTAAAATAATATTAAACTTTATTATATCCTCTTCATAATATATCTTGCATTGTAATTATTATAATAATCTCGTTATTTCTTCATTTATTTGTACATAAATAAATAATACATCGTTATTTCATTAAGTGAATAATTAATCCCAAATTTGTATACCAATATTTTATGTTCTTTAATTGCCCGTACATGTATCATTTCGCATACAGCTTCTCATTACATCTCCCATATCTATTGATATGTGTCAAAATCCAATTTACGTTTCTTGATAATATTGTCTACATTGATAATATTGTCTAGGTTTGACTGCATTGTCTTCCTGTTTGGCCATATTTCTTTTCTTGGAAGTTATCTTTCGCCATTTCGTATATTTTCTGTATTTGATCCTCATAGAATTTACTTTTTGTTCGTACTGAATTCTCTTCACTCTTCCTTTATTAATAATTTTACATTTGCTGTCTTGTTATTATAAATTCTCCATTTTCTTCTCCTATCTTTATCCTTTGCCTTTTAAAATTATATTCTTCTTCTCTTAAGATCTCAATTTCCGTTATTGGTTTATTTTTTTTAGCTTTTAATATCTGATTCCTCATTTCTTCCATTACTTTTTGTGACTTAGGATTATCCTGACTATTTGTAATCTTATTCTTTACATTTTTCCTGTACTTCTGGTTAAGGCTTGTGATTCTCTTGCCATTTCATTCGATATTACTTTTCTGGTTCCTTTTTCACCTACTCTTACCTAGTTAATAAAGATTTCTACGAGATTGGTAAAAAATACTGTTTTTCCGTTCCTAAAACTATTTGCATTACCCGATGTAGATTCGCTTGATGACTCTGATGTGTCTCTCTCCAAATTTCTAGAACAACCTTGGTTTTTACTATGATTTTTAGTGTTCAGACTCTGAGGTACTTGTGATTTTATGTAATTTTGTCTGGTTTTACTTTGTTTCAGAATTTTATATTCATTTTTCTATACTTTGACTGCTCTAATTAATTGCTTTGTAGTACGAGGAAATAACGTACATATAGTTGGCAACATGGCGATTACTTACCTGTAGTCCTTTCTGTCCATTTTCTCTCCTATCATGTGAAAACGCTTTTGCGAAACATTCCTGCTTTTCTATTCTGTTTGTGATGGTCCTGTACACCTGTCTTTATATTATGTAACGTAAGTACCATTCTTTTCTACCTTTTTTACCATTTTATATATGGAACTTACGTCACATAATATAAAGACAGATTTGCAAAAGCGTTTTCACAAGACATTTCAGCAAACAAGGGAAAGCCAGAAAGGCAATTTAAGGAAAAACTAAGGATAATAAGTATCAAGTGATAGTTTGCGTACTAATTCTAGTAGAATTCACTTAAAAAAGAATACAAATAAAGATGATCTCGCTAACTTTCGAATACATATTCGTCATCAGGCTAGGAGACACACACTCACACACAAACAAAAGAATGAGGAGAAGAGAATGGCGCCTCGCAGGGGACAATGAATGCATCAATCTAGAAACAGTAGACAAGGGTATTACGTGTAAGTTTCAGGATGGGATATGGAAATGCGAAAATGCTGTGTAAGTGTGGTAGAGTTGCAAACGAAGAAAGATGGAGACTTTTTCAACAAACATATGTATCATATTATATTGTATAACATATGTATTTTGAGTCCCCCAGTAAGTTTTCAGTGTTCTGCGAAGATATAGCCCAAAACGTAAACGACAATGGATTCATCGGGAATGATTTGCCACCTTGGGGTGGTATTCAGCCCAATGATAATCAGAAGAAATGTGTCCCAAGAAGTGGGAAACAAAACTCAAATTTGGGTGATATGGGTAGGTGAAGTCAGGTATGGTCAGGTTAGCCAATATGATTGGATCTTATTATTATTTAGGGTCAGCAAACTAAAGAAAGCCGTTGCATGTGTTTAATGAAATATGTTTGTGTTTACTTTTTGTTATCACTCAGAAACTTTAGGCTCGTGTTCATTTAATTTACCTAACACAACGTAATATAACGCAGAACAAGCTAACATGATCTAAACTAACTTAAACGAAACTGGCAACCTAATCTAAGAGTTCGATGTATAACCTAATGTTTGTTATACTTTATCGTTATATTGGTTTGTTTTGTATTTACTGTTCTTAAGTTACCTGATTATATAACATCGAATGAAGTTTGGTACGATGAAATATTGTATCTCACCAAGTGGCGATGCGCAAGTTTTTTATTGTCTAGCACAATGTTATTATTGTTTCAGTATATAGATGGCAGTTTTTTAAATGGAATTTTCTACTAAGTGATAAATGTAAATCCTACTTTTTTGAATGGAATTTGGAGTTCTAAGTCATCATGACATTATTTGAGTAACGTAACTAGTTATTGTACATTTTGCACAAACATTTTTACTTAACGTTTGAAATGTGAAATCTAAATGAATAAGTTGTATATCATACCTTTATATGTAAAACACCAAACTGGGTGTTGTAAGGGAGATTAACTTAACTTCATGTGGATTATTATCCGCAAAAGCTAATAAACCATTTCATCGTTTCCCGTCGTTTTTATCAAGTAGGAAATCATTTGACCAACTAGAGAGATTTAATGTCTCTCTAGGCAAAGGGTTATATAATACACCAAGTGTAGCATCACCTCCAATTTTGAGGTACATAAAAGCAGGCATCTTTTGGCAATTCGCTAGGAATAAGCTGACGTCATTCTTCACGACCACGCAATAAGGAATCAACCTAGAGGATTGTATGAATAGTCTCAACACAGTAAATAGTATATGTACTCATAATCAAGAGAGATTAGCCCGAGCATTGATTTGAAATATAGTAGTTACTTGTGTGCCAGGTTATTAGTATATACAGTATCGTATCGTGGGAAAGAGAAGTGTAGGCTCCGATTCCAAGAAATTGGCTCGTTAAGGATTTAAATATTCAAATATATTTAGATAGTTTTGGTCGTGATTTAGGGTCAAAAATTAACAACGCACTAAATAGGGTAAAAATAGTAAATTATGTTAAACCTGGGACAATCAGTAAAGTCGCATTGAGGAGCTGCACTTAGGTTTGCAAAACTCTTAGTAAACAAGACTTTACAGTTATTATTACAGGTGCAAATCATATAGCTAAGAACGATGATGATAACGCTATTTCGGTTATAGAAGATACATCGAGTCAAATAAATAGCACGAATGTTATATTATGTAGTATTCCTCATAGTATGACTTGAATGAAAACTTGTGTGTGAATAATGAGGTGAACAGAATGAATACCGAAATTCAAAAAGTATGTGAAAAATTTAGTAACGTAAGTTTTATTAATTTAGTCAATCTGGTGTTTGAGAATTACACACTTGTCACGGTATGCAGTGATGTAGGTAAGGAATGATATGGGGAATATATATCCTCACTTGATTCCACCTATATGAACTTGGAAGGAGAGTATTTCCACAAGAAAAAGAAGTTACATGTTACCATATGTTGGGATCATATAATTGTTAGTTAAAATATACCTTTAATTGTACGGGCAGTAACAGCACTATGTCTTACGCCCGTCCCGATGTAATTGTTAGTTTATTCATAAACAGATAAAGGATCGTATTGTATATTCTGTGTTGTAGTTTCACATTTAGATGGATGTGGTAAATGGCCTTTACAACAACAAGTAAAATAAAAATTCTTTGACAATCATACCGATAATACCGGTTAAAATAAAGGCTACCGTATTTCTAGACAATAATAAGAAATGTAATTATTCCTGTACTAATAGTCTCAACGAGTGTTGAACGGAGAAAATTTTAAATATAAAACATTTCGAATCTATGGTTGAAGCAGTTATTTTGTACGTATAGAAGAAATAACTTTAACAGACGTCCTGGTTACATTAGATATGAATGATAAATTAAAAGTACACAAATTCAAAAAGTGCTATTCTAAGATGCAGAACATTGTAAGACCAAATGTGATCTTTCAGATCATAAGGGAAGAAGGTAAACTTTTGGTACTCTTTATTTTCTATGGACCATGTTAGTAAATTTTGACTTCGGCTCGTCACGAGTATACAAGTACAATGCTTGTTAAAATCCACAAATGTCCATGCCCCAGAAGTGATTTGAACCCGCAGTCTTGGAGAGGCTGGCCTAATCTCTCGGACTACAGAATTACCTCGGTCGGTTATAAGGAGAGGAGTCTAACCACTGGAATCAAATTATTGAAATTTGCAATCAGTTTTCAATTAGAAATTTTTTGCCTGACAAAATGCAGCTAAACGTTTTTCTGCATTAGCGGATGAAACTCTTGATATCACCTATATGGGAAAACTTTGTTGTTAACACCGTCAATGAAGAGTATGGAAGACTTTCTTAAAAGGCAGTTTATTCACGTGACTCGGAACAACCTGGTAGATCTTCCCTTAACATAGTGTTGGCCGGAAAGTTGTGAAGAAAGAATATGGGGATTTAGCGAAAACAATTTATGAAATCATACCTGTATTCTTGGAAATGGTAGATAGTTCACAACTTCTTTGAAACTAGCTGGAAACAAGAAATTATCTGGACTAACACGTGATCCATTTGGCAGTCGCAGAGTGAAGTGAAAGAAGCAATAATATGATATATCACTACTATTTCCGCACTTAGCATCTCTCAGCAATGTGTCTATTTCTTCAACATAGATATTTCTTGCTGAAGCAGCGTTCTGGAACAAAACAAATAAATACAATTATTATGGATAAATTTATTTCTATTCTAGGTAAATTCTGAGAAAAATGAAGGAATGATAATTATGAAGCGTTTACTTCAACTATATGTTCTGATGAAAAAAAAGAACACGTTTAAAACATATACTAAAATCGTTGCAATGCTAAATTTCCGAAATATAATTCAAGTAAAGTTCATATCTTAAAATCTTATGTGTTTCAAATCTGCGCTAGGGTCATGCTTGTAATTATTTCGTGTTAAACAGAATGTCCCTAATGAATAGGAAATTATTAACTTTCTGTTCTTTATACTTTACTATATAGATACCTCAATATTAAACTCTGTATTCTCCAAAACACAGTCTCATATAAGAGCAAAGATTTATTAGCGATGCATTTTTTTTTGTCATGTTCTTTCGTCAGAGTACTGGAATATCTAAATGCTTGTTGAGATATTTCATTTATACTTTCACAAATTTAATAATAACACAAAGATTAAGAGTTATACAAAGACGAATGGAAAGATTAATACTAGGAATAACTAGAAGGAACCGGAAGATAAATTAATGAATTCGGTATCAAACAAAGATAGAAAATGTGATGAAGACTGCGAGGAATATGAATTGCAGGTAGGTCTGTTTCATAGCTAGACAAACATATGGAAGATGGACAAATATTAAACATTGGATTCTCAGAGAAAAGAAAGAACTCACAGACGACCAAATTCATGATGGGTTGATAAAATCAAGCGTTTTTCAGGAGCTACTTGTACGGATACAGAAGCTGACAGAAATTTGTAGAAATAATGGAGGAGTCCTTCCTCAAGCAGTGGATAGAGCAAGGCTGAATATAATCTTTATTCAGGGGAGCAAAATAAATGACCTTCAAATCAGATAAAATTATCTACGTGATACCTGCTCCTCCCCGTGACAGTCACTATCATGTTCGGTAGTTTGGCTCCAGAGCTGTTTTCCGCTGTATGACAGTTGTCATCCTCGTCCAGCTTCGGTCGAAAATCAGGGTGGCAGACAACATTTTTGCACCACATTCAAATGTTTTGTTTTCATAAAAGTACTGTATTAAAATTTCAAAACCTTCAGTCTATAGAGATAAGTCTTGGTGTGAGGTTTCCTGTCCTTTTGCTTGAGCATATTATTTTCGGCATATCTTAATATAAGAATATTTCTTTACGAAACGAGCATGAGTTGAAAAAATTTTGACTCTTTCCTCTGTGTTCTCCTGTTATGTTGTGCAAATGTATTGCGTATATGTTGTTGCCATAATGTCAGATTATTTTCGTCCTTGGCTTCACGGACAATACATGGAGAGTAATTCGATTATGGAAGCGAGCACGTTATCACGATTCCACGCTGCTCAGTATTGTAGTAAATTAAAAGGTCAATAAATTATTGCTCAAATAAAATTGATAATCTAAAACAAGACCATTTCGAAATTTCGCCTGAGAATGAGATGCCTAAAGGATATAAATAAAATTCAAATTCAAACCAGGATTTGTTTTTCATGGCTTCTGATAATTTTAAAATCCCGGTTTTCAAGAAGTGGTTTTAATTTTCTAAAAGAAAATTTTAATTTGGAATTTGTTTTTCCTTATTATGTTTATGTTCTCGTAGTTGTATTACAAGCAGTAATTCCGCCAGACCCCCTGTGGGAAGTTGTCACCCGCAAATCCTCGAGAGCACCCCTAACTCTAAAATTTTTACAGTCAAAAATCGATAGAAACCATGCAAAATTCCACTTACATCCTCCTAATTTTGACTTTACATCTCCAAACTGAAAATACTGGCGGAATTCCTTATTACAAGAGTTAATGTTTTGCTTAAGAGGTGAACTAAGTGCTCAGATTGTTATTAAAGGTAATATCTTCAGCCAAATACTTATCTCATGTGATCTGTCTATTTTAAACTGACAAATTCCAACTTTTGAGATTTATTGATAGAAATTTGACATACTTACAAATATTCCTGGGGCTATTTTATGGTTAATTCTGAGGACGAAAGATAAAAGATGCATATATTGCTAATATTGTTCAATTCTTACTGCAATATTAACAAATTATTTCCTAAAAACAAAAAGCTATAATAATGTCTAACTTCTTTTTGTTCTGAGTTGGCAACGCAAGATGCTTAATCACTTTCTCGGCATGATCGATTTCAAGCCTGACAATACTGGTAGCATTACAGTAGCATGCAGGATGGGGCGGGTGCAATCTAGATCTGAAATATGATAGAAGGACGTTAAGACTTGGGGCTGACCATATACTTATTATTGGGATTTTTTAATGTTCCCATATAAATTGTGATTTGGATTTGTGACCATCGTTTGAACAGTGAACTTGATTTAAAGATAAATATATTTATTTTGTCTTGGACTATGGTCAAGATTAAGGATTCAGACATTCCTGACCTAACACAGTCTAATATCTCGGCTAATGTTATTCATACATGTAATATTATGTTGGATCGTATTATCAAGTATTTTGTTGAATAGTCACTTCGTTGGTTCTCGTTTCAAAACCTTAGAAGATTGGCTAAGCTTAACAGATTGGCGACAGAATCATTCGGACCTAGGCGGAAAGTATTTGAAAAAGGCGTATAACTTAATCGGTGACATGGCTTTCAGCAAGATGAGTCTCGATTTACAACATTATCGTGAACACGATATCATTACTGCAACAAAAGCAAACTAATAAACAAATCTTTAACAAATGGCAAACAAATAGCACAAGAATAATAATTAACTGGACTAGAGAATATCGACAGAACGAAAAATTACTGAAAGTGACAAAGGACAGTAAATGCAACACCGCAACAGTCACTAAGGTTGAATCTCCTTGTTTAATGTATACATCTATTAATGAACAAGAAATTCCTATGGAGGCGGATACCAGAAAATGGTGAATATTTTATCGCTCCAAATTATCAAAGATTATGAATTACAAATAGTATGCAAGCGCCAAATGTAAAGTTATTGGTGCCAAATGAACAAAGTATGTCTACATTAGGGAGAATAATAATCGCATTATTCACGGATGATAAAATTTTTGGAAATTCCATTATTGAGGTTGAAAATAGATTTTCGTTTCCATTACCTGGAAGAAAGGCATTAACACAAATTTCTCTTCACTGAATATCTGTACTTCTGTATCATGGCTTAGATCAGTATCGAATTTCTAATATAGCAACAAATATAGATGTGGGTGTAGTTTACAAGCAAATACTATTAGCAACGTTTGCGTCGATTTTTGAGGATGATACAACGCCAAATTAAGAATTAGCTGGTATATATTCCTACTGATAATCATATTTAATTCTGCACAGTCTAATTGATCCAGTTAAAATACGTCTTGATAGAATTCAAGAACAAGAAATAATTGAATCAGTTTCAATTCATGATTGGCTCACGCCAATTGTGATTGTTCCTAAGAAAACACCTAATGATATTCAAATTTGCGCAGACTTTAAGAACACATTGAATAAAATTATTATTCAATGTCAGCCTTTACCAACAGCTGAGAATATGTTTCAAAAATCACTAGGAACTAATACATTTGTAGTGTCTGATCTAAATCAAGCATATTTGCAGTTGTAGTGAGGCTAAATAATTAGTTTGATCACCACTCAATAGAGCTTATTCCGATATAATCGATTACCCTTTGAGGTTGACAATATCTCCATATATGTTCCAAAAATTTTAGGGATCAAGTACTTCAGAAATTCAAGTTCGCACAAGCGTTCTTAGATGATATCATAATTGCCGGTAAAAACATAAATGATTGTTTTGAAAACACACAAAAAGTGTTGCAGAAGTTTAAAGATTGGAATATAAAAGCAAAACCAGCTAAGTGTCAAGTTTGCGCAGATATAATTGAATATCTAAGTCAATCTATATCTAACAAAGTTTATCGTTCTGTCAGCAAACATGTAGAAGAAATTGAAAACTGTCCACCTCCAACTAATGTCTTTCAATTAAAATCACATTTAAGTTTGATGACTTTCTTCCATCGGCATATTCCCAACTTCAACAATCAACTAAATAATTGTATGAGTTATCACATAAAAATGTTAAACGGAAATGGACTTCGGAACAGTTTACCCTATCAAAACAACTTTTGAAACAAGCTTATACATTAAGACCTTTAGATCCAAACCATTCGGAATAACTTATGCAAGTCCCTATAAGGTAGAGGCCCAGCTCTGTGGAACATGTAAAGGAGAACGTAGAAAGATAGCGTGTGCTTGAGCTACTTTATCGTTGACAGGAATGAAATATGAAAATGCACTAGTGTCAATTTTTTGTCTCAAGAAATTTCACAAATATTTATATCGAAGATAATTTGAAATAATAACAGATTCCATTCCTATGATCTTAATACTCGGAGAACATGTGACATTACCATCTTTATCCCATCCGAGATTACTACAATGGGCTTTGTTTCTGAGTAGCTACGATTATCACAATCTATTCAAAGAATATTAAGATAGCAGATAGATTGTCACGATTGCCAGATGCTAACACGACAAGAGAAGAAAATTTGACCCAGGAATATGTAGTAGCTAATAGCATTGCAACTGATTGGTGTAATGAGATAACACTAGCACAACATGCTGACCCGCAACTTATACAAATAAGGACATGCAATGGTTGGCCAGAAGATTAGAAAACGTATGACAATTATGAACTAAATAATATAACCTTTCATATATATAACTAAATAATATAAATTATGAACCATAACTCATCCTTTTATTCGAAGTCCTATACAGTTTCTGTATCCCGTAAGTGGAATGGACTGCCAATTTCCATCAGAGACTCAACTTCATTAACAAGTTTTAAATCTATGCTTTACAGCTACCTCTTAGAGCAACACAACTAAGATATGTTTGAATAGTATTCTCTCAAATCGTCAATTTATATCAAATAAATACTAGTATCCCTTTAACCGTCAATGTAAATTTAATTGTAAGTCGATAATGTTAGTATAAATGCAATGCCATGAGCACCATGAGAATTTATATAAACCTATATTTTTCGTGTATGTGTGTGTGTGTGTGTATGTGGTTAGTGAACTTTAGATTATCTAAAATCTGTAGTGTAGATAAGTTTTTGTTTTGTTTCCTCTCTTTAATTTTTTGCTTTATTTTGTTTACATTTATGAATTTCGTTGTATTATAAATCTCTTCCATCTTATAGTAGTGTTTACCGAAACTGTTAATTACTCTCTTTGTATTCATGGTTCAGTGGTAGAAAAGGCCGTAAGGGCCTTAACTTCGCCATGTAAAACAAGACGTAAATAAATAAATAAATATACACTATGCACATAGAAACAATTTAACACAGCCGAATACTTGTCTTATCATGAAACAACAGTACCGTTACCTTATACAAAAAGATTTTTAGATTTGTTGCATGAACATTTAGGGATAGGTCGTATAAAGGCTATATGATCAATTCTTTGTACTAGTGTTTCAATGTGGAGTCGAAGCTGGAAGCTCATGTGGCAAGGTGTGTACCTTGTCAGAAAAGTCAAAAGATTGGGCCCAGGAATAGATTTCAGATTTAGAAAACTTTAATTTTATGGACAGAATATATTTGGATTATTTACATTTTGTCGGTGTAATGATATGTGATTTTTGAGAGTTCAAAATTATATGGTGTATTTTGGCTCGGATGATGATGCTTAGCTCTGAAAGATGCTTGTGGCTCGAAGGATCAAGCTTGGAGAATTGTCTCCTAGAGGATACTTCAATTATTGCCTGTAGGGGGTCTTCGAATTGTGTGATTGGCTCGCTAGCAGCATGACTGTGTAACAGGTCTCTGATTGGTTGTTGATACTTGAACATGAATGTCCATGTGGCTTGAAGCTTTGTGCTTCAGTGGAGTTAAATCGCAGGTACGTGGCACATCGATTTTCAGAGTGTGGTTTGTGAACCTGTGAAATCGAAGTAAAGGTGCATGTGAGTACAATTAATATGTGGAAGGAAGGTGTGTTTTACTTTCTGTGCCCGTGGTACAATAGGAGATAAGAATATCTGCAGTTTTTGTGGATTTTTTTTTATTCCTGTTTTTTTATGAGGCAGTCATTCTGATCTATCATTTATCGCAAAGCTTTTCTGGAGGAGCGGTATTAAGCTCTTGAAAAGTATAGTTCTCACATAAGCCCGAACTATGATTTTGTTAGTAATAAGTGGGTGAGTAATAATTACTGTAAAAATATATTTATTCTATGCGTCCACGAGTTCGATATTTTTGTGAAAAAAGTGTACGAAAATATTTGTTCTTCATAGAATGGTTTTTGGTGTGTAATGAATTGAAGCTCACTTGTGTCATTTTGCTTTCATTCAAAACGGATACTTTGAGGAAATTCAGTAACGTAATTTTCTGTGAGCATAAATATGTTTAAGTTTTGATGTGAGATATCAGCTGTTGCGATTCCGTGATGCTTTCAGTTATTCAAAGTTAAATTACGTGAGTTTTGTTTTGTTTTGGATGTGTTTTTTGCAAGAAAAACTTGGTTCAAGTTTTTGGAATGTTTTTTGTTTGATAAGAAACTTTCTCATTCATTTTACCTTAATTCTCGACTTCCGATTCATTTTTTCTATTATTGAGAAAACGTACCTATTGTTTGTATTAAGCTTTATAAGCGTATAGAATGTCACGTCAAACATCGCTTGGTAATTCAATGCACGCTTGTTTGTAGGCTGGATAGAGATTATCACGTGCTTAAAAGTGTGTGTTGGAAAACTGGATGGTGTTTAATGAAACCTAAACAACTTGGTGTAATCCTGGTTTAACATTACATCGGAAAGAATATATTACTAACTGTTCGTAGCTACACCAAGTAGATGGACATGACATCTGAAAGAATATATTACTAACTGTTGGTAGCTACACCAAGTAAATGGACCTGACCATAGTTCGAAGGGAGTTTTCTAATGAATTAATTTCTCATCTGGAGAATATGTTTAGCATTCTTGGTTTCTCCACAACTATTGTGTGGAAAACGCTCCTCCGGTTAGTAGTTAACAATTCCTAACATATTGTAAGAGTAGAGGGATTAGGCTTTTGCATGCTCTGGCCTATTCGTGCAAGAGGAAAATAACCTGTTGAGGCGAATAACTATACAAAACGGAGGCACAATTAATTAACATCAAGAACTTAAAGACATAACATATGCGTTACGCTTTCCCAAAACAAGTAAGTCTTTGTACTCTCCAGCTGAATTACTTTTAGGTTATAAACCAAAGACACGGTATGATATAACACATAAGTTAGTGCCCATAATTGACCAACCGAAATAAACGGAGGAAGAAACAGCAGGCTTTGAATTTCCTAAGATAGTAGTTCTTGCTTGGGTGAAACAATACCGTAATAAAGAAGAAACATATCGATGGTAGTTTGCAGCTACCCCATACCTAAAATAAATAATTAAGTTTTCTTTTTTAATATGAAGGTGTGTTCAAACATTTGGTACACATAATGCACTGACCTTAATAAGTGCAACAGAACCTGATTTACAACCGTAATACTAATCAGCGTCTCCACCTATTAGCTCCCGCAAACATTAGCCTTTTCCCTCTCCAAAATTGCATATTTTTGGATACGAGGTAGCTGCAAAGTACCATCCATATACATTTAAAAAGAATGAAAAACAGCTGAATGTTTCACACATATTTTGTCTTTTGGTTTGTGACCATTTGTTGAACAGTGAAAGTTTAAATATAAATATACTTGAAAATATGTTCTTGTCTATGTACTTTGGAAGTATGATATAGCATGCGTCCTAATAACAACACATCTTTGTACCTGTTGAATAAAATAATGCGCTTAGTCATATATTTACTTTGTTTCGGCTAGGGTCAAGATTAGGGATTCATATATCTAACCCAACCTAACATAACCTAATATCTGAGATATTGTTATTTGAACATTAAGTATTAGGTTGGATCGTATTAAAGAGAAATCTTTTGAAATTTCAGAAGATTAGCGAAGTTTAGCATTTTATCTATTTAACTATCTATCTATCTATCTATATATATATATATATATATATATATATATATATATATATATATACAGGAGTTGGACAAAAAAATCTAAAAACACGTCATACGTGTGGCCCGCGGAGGAGGAAGAATGGTACAACATTCCACACACCACGATTCAGGAGCTGTATACGTCCATTCCACGTCGGATCTAAGCTGTTTTGGACGCAAAAGGAGGCCCCACACCATACTAGGTATGATTTTCACACTTTTTCAAACGTTTTAGATTTTTTGTCCAACCCCCTGTATATATATATATATATTTATACAAGATGATAAAAAGGTAGGAAAAAAGGTACGTACATGTTAGAATACCAAGACAAGTGCACAGGAACTTCACAAACCCGAAAGGAAAGCGGTTACGTTTCGCAAAAGTGTTTTCACATGGTAGGAGAGAAAATGGACTGAGCGGACAGGATCTCTCTCTCTCTCTTTCTATATATATATATACACAGGGTGGTCCACCTAAAACTAGCACCTCAAATATCTCGGCTCCTATTTCACACAGAGCTTTGAAATAAAAAATTGAATTACTAAGTAGCATATGGCAAATCAAATGGTAATATTTTCATTGTCAGTGGCGGCCCGCGAATACCCATACGAGGGTCAACTACAAATTTTTAAATGGAAAGTGGCTCTTTGGAAAAAGGTGTGAAAATGGAAAACTTTTAGAGGAAACGTGTTGTAATATTACGTACGGTATAGCAGCTACGACAACCAACTGTTATTGGAATGATATTACTGCTCCTCAAATAAGCCTGTTCCACCTATACAGTCCTTTAGTAAAGTTCGTTCCCCATGTTAAAAATTTGTGTCATCAAGGCTAAGGGTAGGCCAACACTGTATCAACTTCCAGTGTTTCCGAACCCAATGGTGGGAACCACATTTGTATTTCATTTTCAGTCGCGTGACCGGATTCTTTTGGTCACAGAATGTATGCGTAAAAATTTGTTTGATTTGCTTCTAAATATTTATTCGTTAAGTTGTTTATAATGAGAGCGCCGGACGCAAGCTGAAGTAATACTCACTCTTGTAATAATATTATTAAGTACACCAGTGGACACGTGCCGGCCGCGTAGCCGTGCGCTCTGCGGCTGTAGGCCAACGACTCGAAGGTCCCGGGTTCGAATTCCAGCTGGGGCATGGATGTTTGTGGATTTTAATGGCTAAGGGGCGAAACGAGACGGGTAGAAGTTCAAAGTTACTTGACTGGCTCATAGAAAAATAAAGTTCACCAGTGGACACGTGAACAGAAAGAAAATTCAGTTTAGGATACGCAAAGTCAAACTAATCTAACAAAACCTATTCCAATAGAATCTAAACGAATTTCAACTAATCCAGGCTAACTTAACATAAAGAATCAGAAGGGGAAAGTAAAAAGTTTAGTGAATTAAATTAGAAAGGTAGAATACAATGACCATGTTTACTCTAAAATTAAAACAGTGTTCACACATTTCAGTACTGGTAACATTTTTATTGAAAATTCTATCTTAGTATAAATAAGCATTGAAAACAAAATGGCAATTACAACCTCTTTGTAACGTCAAGGCATTTATCGTAGCATTACTTTTAGCATGCATATGTTATGGCAGAAAAAACAGAACAAAAGATGACTTCACTTAAAAAGAACCCGGCCGAAATAACTGTGCTTAAAAAAGATGACATGTTCGAAAAAAAAAGGATGTCTGGCAGCCCTAAGTTACATAGTATACAAATACCACTAACATCGCTCTCAACAATCCCTTTCGCCAACACGGACACACACGGTAAAGTACCTCAAAGATGCATGCTAAAATAAAATAAAATAGATCGATACTTTTAAGATACTGCAAAGCGTGAAACACATTAAAATAAACATTACACATTAAATTGACAATAATTTGTACATGAGATACACAAAATGTTATAAATTATCTTCGAAATGATGCCCATCAGCGTCAATACATAGTTCCAATCGCCGACGTAATGACTGCTGTACACGGGATAATGAAGATTACATTATTGTGTTCTAATATTGAAAAGAAAGACTGAAAGAGATATTCAAAGTAAAAAAAAAAAAAAAAATCCTCCGAGAATCCAAATTGAACACACAAATTATTTTTAAAAAAGCGTTTACTATGAGGTACGCTTGTCGGAATTGTAAAATTACTGTCCGTGCGTCTGTTTGTGCGAGGATAGTTAAATCCATAATAGACCAATTCAATAACAATTGGTTGTCGTAGCTGCTATACCGTACGTAATATTACAACACGTTACCTCTAAAAGTTTTCCATTTTCACTCCTTGTTCCAAAGAAGTGAATAGTTACCCCACTTTCCATTTAAAATTTTGTAGTTGACCCCTCTTATGGGTATTCCCGGGCCGCCACTGACAATGAAAATATTACCATTTGATTTGCCATATGCTACTTAGCAATTCAATTTTTTATTTCAAAGCTCTATGGGAAATAGGAGCTGAGTTATTTGAGTATACATACATACATACCAGGTCTATGCATAAGATTTTGCCGGTTTTTGTGGTAAAGGAAACACGTAATTTTCAAGGGAAATTAATTTTGTTTTATTCAAAATATTGGCCATCGGCTTCTACACATTTCACCCATCTTTCAGGTAATTGATGCATACCATGCCAGAAAAAACTGCTTCTTTTGCGGCAAACCATTCTTCGAGCGATTTTCCAACGTCTTCGAAATTGCTGAAGTGCTGCTCTGCGAACGCGTTCCCCATTGATGCGAAGAGGTGATAGTCAGATGGCGCCAAGTGTGGGGAGTACGGCGGGGGCGGAAGGATGTCCAATCCAAGCGATTTCAAGGTGTCTTTCACTGGTTTTGCTGTGTGAGACGGCGCATTGTCGTGTAACACAAACACTTTGCCATGTCTTCGGGCCCATTCCGGTCGTCTTTCGATCAATGCATGATTTAAATTAATCATTTGTTGGCGATAGCGTTGTGCATTAACGGTTTCGCCGGACTTGAAGAGTTCATAATACACAATACCGCTCTGGTCCCACCAGACACAAAGCATGGTCTTCTTGCCGAAGCGATTTGGCCTTGGTGTTGAAGGACCGGGTTCGCCCGCTGAAAGCCGCGATTTTTTCCTCTTCGGGTTTTCAAAATAAATCCATTTTTCGTCACCCGTCACAATTCGATACAAAAAGGATTTTCTTTCGTGGCGTTCAAGCAGCATTTCACAAGTGACTTTGTGATTTTCCATTTGACGTTCATTCAAATCGTGTGACCCATTTACCTAGTTTATTGATCTTCCCCATTGCTCGTAAACCTCTCCTGATTGTTTCTTGTGACACATTTAATGCTTTTGCCATTTGCTGTTGAGTTTGAGTTGGGTCATCCTCCAATAACACCTGCAATTGCTCGTTTTCGCACTTTTGTGGTCTACCAGAGCGCGCACTGCTTTTAGGTAGATTTCGAAGAAAAATATACCTATTGAGATCGACACGATATGAAAGTAATATATATATATATATATATTAACACGCTAGCGGCCATAATTTTGAAGATATTTGAACCAAATTTTTAGATGTTGTTTCTAGGTTTAATAGCTCGGTTAAGTTCGTTAATGAGCAAAATCGGTCGCTATCTTGGATCCAAAATGGCCGCCGAACCCATTGTTGTATAGAATACACAGCCTAAACCGCTGGGGCTATTGAAATCAAATTTGGCATAAAGGTACAACATCACTTTTTGATTACGAAAGTGTTACCTAATGAGTTCAAAGACGCCATCTTGGATCCAAAATGGCGGAAGTAAGAAATCTATTTTCCATATCGTTTGAGCTAGAGATACGAAATTTGACATAAAGGTGTATTGTCACTTGTAGTTCAAGAAAATATTACGAAATGTTGAAAAAGTCGCCATCTTGGATTCAAAATGGCCGCTGAACCCATTGTTGTATAGGATACACAGCCTAAACGGCTGCAGTTAGAAATATCAAATTTGGTAACACTATGCATTATTATTTGTATGTTACTAAAATATTACATGATGTATCCAAAGACACCATCTTGGATCCAAAATGGTGGACCTAAAAAAACATTTTCCACACCGTTTGAGCTAGAGATACGAAATTTTGCATAAAAGTGCATTATAAAGAGTAGTTTAAGGAAATATTACAACATTTGGGAAAAGTCGCCATCTTGGATCCAAAATGACTGCCCAAAATCCCATTTTGCACACCGTTTGAGCTGGATAAATGAAATTTTACTTGAAGTTGTACCATCACAAGTAGGTCACGACAATATAAGAAAACTTTCAAAAAGTCGTCAACATGGATCCAAAATGGCCGCCCCAAAAACCCAATTTCCAAATCATTGAAGGTAGAGAAACGAAATTTTCTTTGAAGGTGTATGACCAAGAATAGTTTACAATAAATGGGGCAAACCTTCCTTTAGGGGACGCAGCCCCCCGTGGGAGGGTAGAGATGGATACCATGGTGGTGTAGTGCTGCAGTGAGATTTTGGTTAAGATAAAGGAGGCGCATCCTCTCAAAAGCACTGAAGTTGGGGGGCGAACCCCCTACGGGGGTCTGGGGGAAGCGCTCCAAGCGAAACAAAGCGAGTATATATATATATATATATATATATGTCTTGTGAGGTATCGTTGAACAGCTCTTGATGAATAATCTACAAAACAATAAATAGTTTTTCGATAGCTCTCATAAGACGAGATTTGAATTTTTGAAAAAAAAAAAAACTTCGAGATCTACCTCAGCCTGTAGGCCTACCGAAAGGGATATTTCACATTGAAATCACCACTTTTAAATTGTCGAAACCGTGTCTCACATGTTCTAATCGATGGAGCGTGTTCACCATATGTTTCTACCAGCACACGATGACTTTCAACAGCCTTTTTCTTTTGATTAAATAAGAAAAGCAATGCGTGCCGCAAATGTTCTTTTTCAGGAACAAACTTCGACATGATCACTGAACGATAAAACAAAGACGCTAGTGTTTAGCGGACTTAACTTGTGTGTGTTTGTAGTTTAATGTCAGACGAACAAA
>JAGDQP010016041.1:0-22252 GCA_022664845.1 Lepisma saccharinum | reverse complement strand
GTGTGTATTTATTTTTGGGTGCTACAACTTGAAGCGCTTTCAAATAGTGTCTGTTTTATGAAACGCACCGGTCTAAACGAGTTTTCCATTTTCGAAGCAGTCGTGAAACTCTTGCCTCTGTTATAACTTTTAACAGCTCCGTCGTTTTTCCTTCAACTCTTCCACGTCTGCAAAACGTTTTCTCTTGAGGATTCTTTTTATTTGGGGAAACAAAACAAAGTCACTCAGAGCAAGCTCGAGTGAATATGAAGAGTGTAAAAGCTGGATCATGTTGTTTTCCATTAAAAATCGTTTCGCAATCAAGGTTTTTTCTGCTGCTGAAGCACGTTTCTTCTGCAACTTTTTCATTTGCAATTTGTTGCTGAAAGTCCGTTGGCAGGAACTCCAGGCGCACCAAACAAATCAACAAGTTTATCAGTGGTTCTGCGACGGTCTTCCATAATCACTCCATCAGTTCTGGCAATGTTTTCATCCGTTCGGGAGGTCGAGGGTCGCCCTGAGCGAGGTTGGTCTTCAAGTGGCCTCGAAGCAAAAAATCAGTCGTACAGTTTTGTTTTTTCCAGAATAGCTTCCTTGTAAACCGTTTCAATCATTACAGCTGTTTCCCCAAACAGAAAACAGAATTTCATAGCCTTACGCGTTGTTTCCAGTTTTCAGTCATCACAAAAATCGCCGAACAAGCAAGAGGCGCTTAACAAAAATATTTATTATATGGCACCACGACTTAACTCGACAACGCTGGTCGGTAGACTGATGCAAAAGGATCCCAGCAAGAGGCAGCTAGCGGCGGAAGCATGTACTACAACGGATCCGGCCACCAGAGAATGATTCCGGTTTGTTTTGGGTACTCCCTCGTGTATATATATAAAGAAGACCCGGACCCTTTTTTATGTTATTTGAACATCTAACTACTCTACGAGGATGGAATGCTGACAAAATGAAAAATTTTGCCCATATATCTTCAGGACGTAGCTCTCAATTTAATTGTTCAACTTCAAACTCAGCCGCACTAAGGATACATGACCTTTGATTAACTTAAACAGAAATTAGTAAATTTGTCTAAACGTAAAGACCTGCATATAAAGCAGAGATGGAGATCTTCCAAGTACAGAAACAATGTAATGAACCAATTGATGCCTATTTTATTCAAAAATTACGAGCAATATGGCACAATCTACTTGATGTAAGTGAAAACCAAAAGGTGCATTTCATATCTTAAGGTTTTCAACGGAATTTTTTTAGACAAAATATCTTTACCAACCTTTAACACGGTGTACAAGCGCTACAAACATATTTACATTCACTAGAAGCAGCGCAGGATTTACTTTGAAAACGGGAATACGTAGAGAGGTCACAGGCATTGAAAACTTTGTACGGGCAACCCCTGCAATCTAAGTAGCCCTCAAAATCCATGCAACCTCTAATCTATGCAACCCTTGCAAGCTTATTTACTTTCCATCATCCGCATGAGGCGAGAGAGAGAAGGCTAAAAGGTAGAAGATCTTCTCACGTGACGTCATAAACGCACGCGTATATAATAGAGCTGTATTCACAGAGAGAACACATCGACATGAGTTTCTGCTTTCCTTCATAATACACCTCACAAGCATGAATATACTAGCATATCTTAATAGACTGAAAAGATAATTCGTTTTCCTCAACGATTGCACCTTTTATTAAAATTTATGTAAACGACACTGTTTTCCTCCAAAACATTTTGATAGAATCGCCGAATGTTTGTAGTTTGGTTGAAAAGTTTCTCTTGATTAATTTTTGTGTTCAGTAGGTAGCGATAACCATTTAAAATCTTTTCTCTTTCAACACTAGCTCCACGATTTTCTTCAAAAACTTACCAATACGTCTTAGCAGACGAACGCTCACCTTTACCTTCATATTATACGACTAACTCACTGTTAAATTAGATGGTAATGTTCAACAACTTGCGGTTTTTCTAAACTCCGCATTACTTCTCACAGGTTATCAGTGACTGGCAGTTCAACCATCTACAATGCTACTATCACCAAGTATTTTTCTACTACTCCCTACATTTTATAAAGGATCAGAAGCGACTGAACTGGTGTTCAGACAGTTTGGCATTTCAATATCCAAATGCAAACTGATAGTCCAATATGAAGATACGGAGTTCTTACCCTATCGACTACACCTAGATTTATCAGCTGTACATTTACAGAATGCGTCATGCTGTGGATATGGCGATTTAATCAAGATAAGGCATCAAAAAGAACCTCAATTTATAGACAAAATACAGAATACAATACCGTGTGACTTCCAAACATGTTGCCACAAAAGATCGAATCGTATGATATTTAACCTACCAATTGGACTAGCAAATTTGGCTTGACTGAATACTCTCTATACGAAATCCGGAAATTAAAACCAACCATTACGAAAATACAACAGCAAAACAAATATATAAACTAACAGATACGAGATATTTAGCAAAGCATTTTCCAACTAACACATTTGGTAACCAATTTTACGGTCACGGTCGAAAAATTAATTTCCTAAACACATCACGAAATCTTGCAATTACTATGTACAACAGCGAAAATTGAAAGATTTTTGATCACATTGCTAAATTTCCAGATAATAGAACAACATTTTGATTTAATTAATTATTCAAATATTAGATAATAAACTTAATGACATTCTTATCAAGTCAGCATTACCGAAGGCAATGATAATGAATAATTCTCACTTAAGAAATTTGTTGCTAGAAGAAGACTTAGGGCTATTCTATCAAACCTCAAAAAGCTTTCTTATCTCCTTTGACGCTTTACCCGCCAATATAGATATTATAGTACAGATCATTATAATACGTAGAAGAGATTACCACATCCTATATAAAGTTTTCAATAATGGATTTTTAACGGAGTCGGCACATCATAAAATAAAAAAAAAGTAATTTGCAGCTATGACTAACAACAATATTTTTGAAGTGGATCAGATTAGATTTTTATTTCATTCCGTTGACCATAAAATATAAAAATATGTAGAATGTTATAGAACATGTCAGTAACAATGTTATAACATAAAGAATTATACATACATCAATGAAAAATATAATAAAGTACTACAAAAAGTAATATGTTACAAAACAACAAAAAGAATATAAAAATATTAAAAAATAAAGCAAATAATTACATCATACATACAACAATTGTGGAGTATAACACCTTTCTGATACTAATTTATACATTACAATAGATTCATTTTACAATATTTATCCCGTTTGTATATACATTTTTAATGTAATGTTTACAACAAATACTTAACATTTCACATATTCCTTTACTGAGAAAAAAAATAAGGTAATAAAATGACTGCAGTTCTTTTCTGAATTGATTAAGTGTGTTTTGAGTCTTTATACAGTTAGCAAGTTTATTATATAGAACAATACCAGTGTGTTTGTATCCCTTTTCATACAAGACAATACGATGTTCCACTAAGAATAAGTTATGTCTATTTCTAGTAGAGTAACTGTATTGTGCTCTACACAATTTACCGTAACTTCGAGGTGTTTCTTAACAAATAAAATTATGTTAAGAATGTACTGGAAAGGTAATGGAAGTATACGTTGTTTTTTCTAAGATTTGCCTGCAATGTTCAATAGGTTTAGTACGTGTTATGATTCTAATAATTCGCTTTTATATTTTAAATATGCTACTGGTTTTGCTTGTATTGCTCCAAAATATAATGCCGTACTTTTGATGCGGCTGAAATAAGCTGAAGTAGATCATTCTTAAAGTAGAATCGTTCCGTACATTCCTAAGGACCATAATTGCATATTGAACACGGTTTTTTTTTTTTACTAAGGTCTGATATGTGCTCATCCCAGAATAGATTTTCTTGTATCCATATACCCAAAAACTTCGTTGATTTTACGAATGACATTACCTTATTTTCAATTTTAAACATTGTCGGTTGTGCGTGTTGTTACGCGAGTGGTGGAAATTTATTATTTGTGTCTTTTCAACTCTTAGTCTGTTCATATTTGATTGATCATAGTAGATGATCACTTTAATGTCATATATTTTGACATTGCATGATTCATAGATGAATGCACAGTGTGGGCTATAGTATAGATAGCAATGTTTATAACGCAACCTTTTTAAAAAGTAGCGCGCATCAGATCAGATTTGTTTGCACGTAATGTGTTTTGAATAATATTGGGCACCTTTGTTGAATGAAAATAAATGAAATGGCTTATTAGTCAATGCTTGATACTCATGAATCAGTAGTTAGTATATTTGAGCATGTTTATAAGCATATTAATATATATTTAAAATCTTTAAAATAATAGCATTGGTGAACGAGACCCGATGATGATATCAGTAGCAATAATAATGGTTGGGTAGCTACAGACAAGATTACGAATAAAAGTATGAGTAAGATAGATAGAAACCCAAGATTTAAATACTAAAATACTCGTTGTGGATTACAAAATAGAGTTCCACGAATGTGTTCTGCCTGGAATAGCATTTGTAACTTATGTTGTAAGAAATCACATTGGCATGTTGCTGTTATTCCAAAATACAAGAAAAGAAAGGCATTATAAACAAACATCATCAGTAGGTATTTCGTGGAATGAGAAGTTTCAACATAGCAATACAGACATTTGCCCTGTGAAGATTAGGGAGCAAGAACGATCAGTTTGTAACCCGACAAATGACGAAGCAATTACAGAAGAATTTAAAATATTCTTTTTGTCTCCTTTTTTATATATAGGTTTTACTTTTGCTATTTTTAGTTCATGCGGAAAATTGCCTTTAGGAAATGACTAGTTGATAAGTGCGGTTAAGGGATCCGAAATTAATTCAATGTTATCCTTTATAATACTTTGTGGTATTTTTCATCAATACCTGCTGATCATCCACTTTCCTTACTATTTTTGTTACTTCAACATTAACTGGGAGGAGAAACATAGTACTGTGGTAAACATTAGGCACTGTACTCAATCTAGATGTTAGGAGGTCGTCTGTGTATTTTCATGACAAGTTAACGTAGTGATTATTAAATATATCAGCTATTGTACTGGGGTATTGTATGATTGCATCATTACGACATATTTCGAGATTGTTTATTTCTTTGTTTCTGTTAACATTCAGTTCATTGCGTACTAGATTCCACAATGTTTTGACTTTGTTATCTGTCTGTCTGACAATTCTCTCATTGTGAGTTTCTTTGCAGCTTTCAATACCCGCTTATATATGGTACTATATTTCTTGTAATAGCTTTCGGACTTAATTGATAGGTTACTTCTCTTCCTTTGCGTATTTAGAAATCTTAAGTTTTCACTTGATATCCTGATGCCGTTCGTTATCCAAGGTTTGTGCTTTTCTGGTATTGTTGCACAATTTTCAACGGGGAACGCCACATTAAAGTAATAACAAAAGGTATCGAGAAAACATTTCCAAGCTACATTAACATCCTTTTGAGTAACCACTTTCCTCCAGTTTTCTTTGCTTAGAAGGTAGAGCTCAAGTTAACATTGTTGAACCTTCTTTCATATCGTCTTTTTTTTTTTGTTAGATTTTATGTTTGACATTACGCTTATGTCCACGACTTGTGCAATGTGATCTGAGAATCAACTGTCAATTACTTGGGACCGTTTACATATTAGCTGCTTATCTACTATGAGTTGATCAATTGCGCTCTCAGTATCTTTTGTGATGCGCGTAGGGACCTAAACGATAGCTTCCATATTGAATGACTCTAGTAACGATTCAATTTCTTGGAATCTGATTGGTTTCAAAAACTCAATGTTAGTATCTCCTACGACTACAACTTGCATTTTGATTTTTAGGAAGTGGCTTAATATTAAATTCATGTTTTCTATAAATATTCCGACTTGACTGTCCGGGATTCTATAAACACAAACGATGATAAAATTATAATATAAAAGTTCGATCATGCAAGCTTCAAAACGCCTTTCTACATTCAACTTTTTAAATTTAGTGTATTCTCTAGTATTTAGATTTTCTTTAACGTACATACACGACCCACCTCTATTTCTGTAACATCTAATATATCCTGTTTTAAGTCACAACTGTGGTATATTCAAAAACCGTAAACAGTCCAAGTCTAGCCAGTGCTCTGTTAGGCAGATTATATTTACATCTGTTAATTTGTCAGTAAATAATTCTTCAAGTATATATTTTTATCGAAAGTAAAACCTTGAACATTCTTGAGAAAAATAATGACATGATCGTTTACCATAAAAATATGATTATCCATCTTTTTGGTTGTCTGTGTAATTCAGTGATTGAGAATATTCGTCAGAAATTCTAATCCATTTTGTGTTGTATTTGAGTACGAATGTTTTAGCAATGTTTGACGCTGTTGCTAAGAATAACAAACATTGATGCATGAAACATTTGATTGATCATAGTAGATGATCACTATAATGCCATATATTTTGACATTGCATGATTCATAGATGAATGCACAGTATGGGCTATATAGTATGAAAACACTGTTTATAACGCAACCTAATTAAAAAGTAGCGCGCATCAGATTAGATTTGTTTGCATGTAATGAGTTTTGAATAATACTGGGCACCTTTGTTGAATGAAAATAATTGAATGCTTATTAATCAATGCTTGATACTCATGAATCAGTAGTTAGTATATTTGAGCATGTTTATAAGCATATTAATATATAGTAAATATCTTTAAAATAATAACATTGGTGAACGAGATCCCAAGGTCGAACTCACGTTGTGGAAATTATATGAAATATTGACTCAGTATAAGATATCAAAGCGTCATAATGTGTACAACAGTGTTAATGAAAAGATATAGGGCAAAATAGTTACATTTTGCAACAGTATTTGGTAGTTTGTACTGCATGAGAATGCAAGCATTTAAGACAATAGTAGGCAATAAGATTGATGAAAACTTGCTAAAGAAAATAGGGTAAAAGTCTTTTATGTTAGAACAGGGACCACATCAATCAGTTCTGAAATATTTGGTAATAATAGAAACATTTGCATCTTTTTGCCAATTTGGAGAATGAAATGACAAAAACGTATTAGATCAATTTATAATAGGACTAAATAACATCAATCAGCAAGTACAGTTATTAGTTATGCCTAATTTGACGATGAATCTAGCTATTATATCAGTATTAACAATGAACCAAGTTCAAAGTAATCCCGATGGTGATAACAGTAGCAATAATAATGGTTGGGTAGCTACAGACAAGATTATGAATAAAAGCATGAGTCAAAAGATAGATAGAAACTTAAGATTTAAATATTAAAATACTCGTTGTTGATTACAAAATATAATTCCACGAAAGTGTCCTGCCTAGAATAGCATTTGTAACTTGTGTTGTAAGAAATCACATTGGTCATGTTGCTGTTATTCCAAAATAGCAAGAAAAGAAAGGCACCACTATAACCAAACATCATCAGTAAGTATTTCGGGAAGTGAGAAATCTCAACATAGCAATACAGATATTTGGCCTGTGATGATTACGGAGCAAGAACGACAAGTTTGTAACCCGACAAATAGCGAAACGATTAAAGAAAAAATGCATTCAACAGGTACAGTATCAAGTCAAGAAAGACTCAATGAAGAACCTTTAGATTTGAATTATAAAGTTCGGATAAATCAAGACCCACAAAACAATTAAAGAGACATTATAAGGAAATACAAACGATAAATGAGAGTTTAGTAAACATAGCTATACAAACATCAGCACAGCTGGTTCAAAAAGTGTTGCGTCAAACAGAATCAGTTATAAGGATACAAGAAGAAGTAAATAGTAAGGACTTAAACAAAACAATAATACAAAAACTCAAACACAGAGAATGACATTGATCAAGTTCTATGCGATTTGGGATTTGGAAAATATTTGAAAAGGGAAGAAATAGAATCCAAAAAGAACATATGGAAGATTTGGAAGGAGAGAGGATACATTAAGGAAATTGGGGAAGACGTACAAAGATTGATTGATACAATGGACCTAATATAGACAAAATACAAAGGAGTGTGTACTGGATGGTTACGTAACAATGGTATAAGATAAAAATTGGATGTAATCAGAACTGGCAATATAGATTGTGAACAAACCTTTAAGTGCCATATAATTTAATGTTGATTGTATTGTATTCTGAATATTCCGTAGTGAAAAATGATATAGCTCTTTCCAAGCCCTCGAAAAAATTTGTTTGCAAATGTAGAGTTTAATGGATGGTTATAAACTACACCTAAAATTATTTTTAGTGTGCCTGCTATTTTTAACCACAATATATCTTCACAGTTAGTGTTAATGTTTTTCACAATGTTTTTCCACTTTTCACAAATAAACACTGCAATTCCATAGGGGCTCTACCAAACCTGCTTAGTTTCTCCTTTGCTTTTGTAAAAGTACAATACCCTCTAAGACTAAACTTTTGATATTTTGTTCCCCATGTTTCTACTGTAGCTACGATGTTATAGGAATGAATGAATATATGAAAGAAATTCAGGGTTTGTGAGTTTATTGCTCAGTCTTTCCATGTTTAAACCACATATTTTTATGGAGTCAAAATTTGTGTGTGTTCCCCTGCCCTCTTCTCTGTCCTGAACACTGGCCTGGGTTGATCCTTCTGTTCCTGATCCCTATGGGGTGACCGGCGTCTTTCTCTATTTCCAGCATCTGGTGGCTGCCTCGGGCGAAGCCAATTCTCCAGTGTCCTCTGTTGACCTTCTTCTGCACTTGAATTTGGCACATTGTTGCCAATTCTCTTACTACGAGCGCTCGCAATAACTGACTTTACCAAATTCACCTTATACACTGAATTATCTTCTGGGTTGACTTTATAGATATCACTCTTCACTTTCAATTTGTCGAACACTAAACTCGCATATTTACCTTCATTGTGCGCACCTTTCAACTTCTCTTGTTAGCACTCGTCTTGCCTCTTCGTGAGTAGTGCTCTTGCACTACAATTTCTGAACCTTTCAGATTTTTCTTTGCACTAAACACTTCCAATCATTTTTGTAGTTTAAGAACTTCACCACTATTACCCATCCCTTGCTGATTTTGTACCTATTGTATGAGCTCAATCGATGTCTAAATAATTTATATACACTCCCATCATCATTTCCATTAAGTCCTTCACTGAAGTTCTGCATTGTTTCCACGACGCACGCCCATCGCTCTTCACTTGCACATTTCTGAATATTAGATTTGACCTTTTGTTTGTTTTTTCAAATAATCACTTTGTTGCATAAATTCTTGCATCTGTCCCTTATGATGCAACGCCAATCAATAAAACATTACAAACTATGCAAGCATTCATGGTACGACTCTTACTGTTTAGAAGCTCGGAAGTCAACAACAGAGGTGTTGAGAACGTTCAGAAAAGACCGAACAAATTAGACACTATTACGTACATACTTGACATACAGAAATGCGTATAGAAAAATATGCAGAGATAAGAAAAAAGAGTGGAGGACCATTGGACGCTACAACTAAACACACGCTTAAACGAAAACGGTAGCAGGGGTGCCTGGCGTATGATTAGGGGATTAGAAACACAGGACACCAGAAAAAACCTAATTTCAGCGAGCGAGTGGGAGAATCACTTTGATACACTCTACGGAGGAAAAGATAGATGGGTCGCATTTCACCCATTAGGTAAACAGATACAAGACACGGACGATATACTGGACACGGACATACATCGGTCAGAAGTACTAAAAGCAGTTAAAGCGATGAAGAACAACAAAGCAGCCGGAATTGATCGCCTACCGGTTGAATTTTACAAAAAATACAACGGCCATGAACAAAGTTTAGAAACAATTCTAAAACATTTTAACAAATTAATGAGAGGTTGAGGTGCCCATCACATTGGGTATTGGAGCAGTATGTCCACTGTTTAAGAATAAAGGCAGCATAAACGATCCAAACAATTATTGGGGCAGAACGCTGTTGTCAGTAATAAGTAAAATATACACAAAAATAATGGGCAGAGCACCACAACATAATAATACCAGCACACGCAGGCTTCAGGAAGGGTTCTAGTACAATAGACAACGTTTTTGTAATTAGAACACTAGTGGATACAGAACTTGGAAAGAAAAGGAAGAAACTATACTGGTGCTTTAGAGATTTTCAGAAAGCTTTTGATGAGATCAGTCGCGAAGCACTATACTTTAAGCTCAAATCCATTGGAATGTCAGGGCTAATGATACAGAGAATTAAACAGTTGTACAAAAAGGCCGAATTTAGTGTAAAAATGGGGCAAGGAAAGATAACAAGAACGACAGAGTCACATATTGGCCTCAGACAAGGCTGCCAAATGTCACCTGTTCTCTTTAGTTTATTCATAAACGATATATATTCAGAATTGGAGACTGCATAAATGCACCCGCTACACATGAGGAACAAAACAATTCCATCCCCCCTATTCGCAGTCGATGTGGTGGCTCTATCAAAAGCCCCTGTGGGTATGCAACGTATGTTAAACACGCTGGACAAATATTGCAAAAAGTGTCACTTGAGAATCAACACTACCAAAACTAAAATTATAGTATTAAAAAAGTAACATGTTAAGTAAAACAGAAAAATAGTATTATCACAACAACAAACATTGAAATATCTCGGAGTTACACTAAGTAGCAATGGGCGGAGCATCAGAAAGCGGCGCTTAGAGCAACAGAAAAAGGGCTCTTTGTCGCACGTAGATTACTATACCGAGGGAATACCACCATCTCTATGCTTTCCAAAATATTTGACGCTATAATACAACCGGTTTTGACATATGGGGGGGGGGGAACTATTGGTATGGGTTGGGGGTGGGATGGAGATACAGTAATCAACAAAGTACACAACAGATTTTGCAAACAACTATTAGGAGTATCACAATAAGCCTCGAATAGCGGGGTGCTACTGGAGTTAGGTCGAATACATGCGAGCATGATAGTGAAAAAACGTGCAGTGAGTTATTGGCTAGAATTGCGAACTGCCACTACGAAACCTCTACAAACATTATGCCTGATGTTGAAAACGGAAGGTAAAGGAGGGGCATGGTTCTTGGGAATCAAAGAGATACTAAAAGTATCCGGAGACAAAAGATAGAATTAAAATTTGAATCTCTAAAACAACAAATGAAGGACATAAACAAAACCGTAGTAGATTAGGCTTTCAGGAACTTACTAGCCGAATGTAGAAGTAAACCATTGGTATGCATACTGGCTAACATTAAAAAACAACCAGGGTGAGAGAAGTATGTAGATTTAACAAAGAAAAATAGAAGGGCCATAGCAATCTTGCGAATGGACTCGTGAAAATGGGAAGGAAAGGAAGATGAATACTGGAATAGGGTATGTATCTTCTGTAAGGGGCAGGAAGACGAAGGTCACATTTTGTTTGATTGTGTAGGATATATAGACATAAGGGAAGGAGTGGTCATTTCAAAATACAGGACAAGCGAGAACGCAGTGGACAAAATCTTATACTGCGCAGACGAAAACGAACTGGAACTAATTGCTAAACAGTTAAAAGCAACATTCAAAAAACGAAGCGATGCTTTGACAAAGATCAAGAACGATATTCGCTCTACCATAAAAGAGGGAAGAGACAATTTACAAATTTAAATAACTCGTATGTATGTATGTGTGTATATGGAGATACAAAATTGCATATAGAAAGATATGTGTATTCCTGTAATATAAATATCCAGACAATATGTAAGAAATAACACACTGTAGTATGTATCACACGTTTATCCTTCGATACAAATAAATAAACACCAATACTAATTTAATGTTAATTATGGTTAGTGAAATCTATACTTTTTCTTGTTGTTTATTATGTAATAGTATTGGACATCTTTGTGACAAATGTCATCAATATACGTTGTATGTAGATGTGTGTATGGTGAGACAGGATGTTAACCTTTTCTCATAGTTATTTGTGATTATCAAAGACGGAGAAGAAGTGGATTGTCATATCCATGAAATGATCAGAATAATAAGAATTCAACAAATTGAATTGCAGTACACCATTTTAAACAAGAAATCTTTTTGAGCATTGTAACGGACGAAAAGCAATTCTAGAAAAGACACTTCTTGAAGATAGTCTTCGATATTGAAAATGAATATTTAACTGATGGTAACTTGATTTGTATTAACTGGGTTTAGTGGAAACTTAATGGTTATTGTCTGTCAAAATCAGTGATTGAGAATATTCATGAGAAATACTAATCCATTTTGTGTTGTATTTGAGGATGTATGTTTTACCAATGTTTGACGCTGTTGCTAAGAATAACAAACGTTGATGCATGAAACATTTGATTGATCATAGTAGATGATCACCTTAATGCTATATATTTTATGTCATTGCATGGTTCATTGATGAATACACAGTGCGGTTTATAGTATAGATAGAACTGTTTATAAGACAACCTAATTAAAAAGTAGCGCGCATCAGATTAGATTTGTTTGCATGTAATGTGTTTTGAATAATACTGGACACCTATGTTGAATGAAAATAAATGAATGCTTATTAATCAATGCTTTTGACTTGAGTTAGTGCTTCGCCAGTGTAAAGACGTGTGTGTAAATCGCTCCCGAAAAAGTGCCATTTTCCGTGGGAGAAACAAACTTTGGAGACCTGGTGAGTAAAAAACATTGAACACCTTTGTGAAAAGAATATTCTATTAACTTTTTGTGAATGAGCAAATTTTTTTGTGGAAGATATTAAGGAACCAATTTCCCAATATTAATCTTACGGTAGTGAAAGAGACGCTTCCACACCTCAATACACGTTTCAATGTATTGGAAAGTGTGACCGAACAATGCCGGTGACCTTGAGCAGCCTCTCCTAAGGAGAATTTTTACGAAGTCCCCGTCATCACAAAATCTTTCTAACTTTCTCTTAAGTGTATATGTACAGTATGGAGGGCTAAATGGTCCGTATCTCCGGGACCGTTAGGAATGGGTCCTAATATTTTGGGAGGTCATTGACCTTACCTATAGGGAATCAGTGTCCCACCCGACGATGTTTTTGGTATGGGATTTGACCAGGAGCGTTTTGGGGTGTCCCCTGGGGGTCAATGGCCCCCTCTCCCCGAAAACTGTCAGTCTAGTTTTTGGTCGGGGACATTTTGGAATCCCCCAATCCTCCCCACCTTCAACCATCCCCCTGGAACTCGGCCTCTCGGATGCGGGTATCCCTGATCGGCGGCTCTGGGAATGCAACCTTGGTTCTTGCCAAAGTTAATAAACCTTTTTGTGACACGGAAAAATGTCAAAAAAGAACAGACATAACGAAATTCGGTGTTCAAAAACTGGAACATGATTGGAAAATGGGGACAAATGAATCGGAAATTACACCGAACAACCCGTTTCGGCTGAAATTCCAAGAAAATGTAAAGAAAAAGGAGATTAATACGAGCAGACCAAGATCAAACAAGGAGGAGAAAGAGCTGAGAGATAAAATTATTGAGGAAGTATATGCTGATGAGAAAAAGCTAACAAGGAACGAGCGGCGGGGACGACCTCAAGAGCCAAGCTGTGAAGCATTAGAATGGGTGCAGCTGAACGCAAAGAAATGGATGTGACATCCGTGGGAACTCCATCTACTCAAGATGAGGAACCCAACAAAAAAAGATTAAGGGCACCAGAAAAGGTTGAAGCCAATGAAAGACATAAACAAGAGAAAGAAACGGAAGAGCTGAAAATGAGAATAGCATATTTAGAAGGAAAAATAGAAGAATTGGAGAAAAATCAAGACAAAATTGAGAAGGAAAAACAAAAGACTAAAAGAATTGTGAAATAAAATTTGCATAATGGCAAACGAAAATAGAGGAAAGGGACAACGAAATTTATAAACTTGAACAAAAATTAAGCAATCTAGAGGAAGAAACATTGAGCGGAATGATCAAAATTAAGGAACAAGAAACGACTATTGACCAGAATGAAGTAAGAATAATGGAAAAAGAAGAAAAATGCAAAAAATGGAAGAGGAGATCAAAAAACTGTATTTTGAACATGGAGGTCTAAGGACAACAAAAGAAACAACAACACCTGAACCAGTTGTAAGTTTCGCGTAATCCTCAGGAAGGACACTAAAATATCTGAAAAAACGAAACTGACTGAAACTAGCAAGAGGAACACAAGACCTACTGTCATAATTAAGCCTAAGGAAGGAGAAAACCTAAAAGAAACAAGAATGCGACTAACAAGAACGATAAAATTAATTTCCAAATCGTGCAAGCAAAAACGGCTCTGATACTACAAATGGCAACAACAAGGGATGAAGGAAAACTAAGAAAACATCCTGGAATGCAACAAAACTTTGACTTGACAAATAAGAGGAATCCTTTGATGATTATTTACAGAATTCCGTCTGAAATGCAGGAAAAGGAGGCAATAGAAAAACTAATAAAAGCGAAAGCTCCCGGACATAACGGAGGAGCAAAAGCAGCTAATAAAACCTAAGTTTAAAACAGGACCCAGAAACCAGGATAGATATCACCTGGTTTTTATAGTACGAAAATTGGTAAGGGAAATAATCCTTAGAAATCCACGCGTATATATTGGTTATGAGGCAACTAATGTCAAACGTGTATGAACTCTTTCGATTACGAACACATAGTTGCACACTGCAGAAATGACGCTAGGTGCGGAAACTTCGGTGAAAAGAGTGATAAGAAAGCTGAATGTAAGGATAGAGGAAAAAGGTTTGCCTTCCATGTCATTCAAGGAAGAAACTGTGTGGAGCAAAAACCCAGCAGGAATGACCGCAGTATAAGCTAAGCTTACAAACAACCATCGACAAATTTGATTATGGCTCATAATTCAAGCCATATCGAGGTCGAAGAATCACCAAAAACCCAAGGAAAAACCTGTGCAGGCAGAAAAGAAGTCTGGAAAGACTTATGAAAATCAGTAATAATAAGAAAATTGGAAAATTCAACGATTGGCTAACAAACTGCGTCTCAACAATAATAAACGAATTCCTTGAAATTACACAAGGTACTATTGATCTGGATGACATCAAGCAAATAATCTTACATTTCATAAACCCAAATATAGTTACTTTGCCCAGGGGCTCTGGCCAGACTGTGCTGCTATCCCACGACGACTTCGACCTGAATAACATGCAGTATAATAATATACAAATTACTGAAAATAAATCAACTGAATTTTACCTTTCAACCAACAGATATGGATGTAAAATAGTCCATGTAAAATCGTCGAAGGAGAACTTTATCGAAGATTTGGAACTATTGCTGTCTATAATAAAAAGTAAATGTAACAAAAGAATAAGAATTAAGATACGTGTCATAGGCATGGGACTCTGGCACACAACTCCGGAGTATGTCTTAAAGACTCTAAAAAAAATTAGAACAAAATATAAATGAAATTGGCCTAGAAGTGATCATATATGATAAGCTGCTCTTTGAGGCAATAACAAAAGAACAAAGCAAAAATAGGAACAAACGTAAAATGGCAAAAGGCTATACTGTAAAAGATCAAATCCAGCTGACAATTGATAAGGAAAAACAGGAGGAAGACAAAAATCGGGGACGAAGGATGGAACAACAGCCACAAACGAAACTAAGGAAAGTATAGTCCTGAAGAAAAAATGTGAATGGAAGTCCTGGATCCCGAGATTGTATAAAAGAAAAATCATGAAAGATAAGGTATAAGGAGAAATAAACAGAGACGCTGAAGAAACAGAAAATGAAACTGAAGATAGCATGAGCGAAATGAGAGGGGAGCTGACAGAAGAGGAAGTAAGAGAATCAAAATTTAATCCGAATAAATTCTACGATGTCTTGAACAATAGTTGCAATTTGTCGCGACTGGAAGAGCCGCTACTTTTAACAGCAGCTCTGAGAATTGTAGTATGGAATATACACCAAAATGGGAAATCAATAACTTTTCCCACAATAGAAGAAGTAGATAGGATCAACCTGAGGACAAATGGAATCACGACGGACCCGCAGAACCCGTTGGCCTTAATTAACAAGGTCTTCGAGCGACGTGAAGAATCGCTTCAGATCAACAACATCTATAGACAATTCGTCATGGCGTATGGCAGGATTGTCTTTGTACAAATAGACAATTCGTCATGTCGTATGGCAGGATTGTCTTTGTACAAACATAAAAATTCCCAGCATGCTACGTCCACATTAGAAAACCCTAATATGTTCAAATGTGTCCAAGTAAACTTGGAAAAATCAAAATTAGCAAGCCAAGAACTAAGAAAATATTATGAGAAGGAAAAAATGGACGTAGCTTGCATACAAGAACCTTATACAAACAGAGGAAAACTGCAGGGAATGCCAATTGATGCAGTGACGATCCTGCCAGAAGATCCAAGCCAGATGGTTGCCACAGTTATTTTTAATAAATAGCTAGATGTCTTGGAGTATATGAGGTATGCATGCAGATGGGTCTAGTGTATGGATATAAAATTAGGAGCGGATAAAATTTAAAAAATCAACGTTTACTGTCAGTTCTCTCTTTCCAAGGTGAAATTTTTGTTCATAAAACAGATAACATTTTGGAGGGGTTTTATAGGGATAACATAATAATAGTGGGAGATTTCAATGCCAAATCACCGCTCTGGCACTGCCCTATGACAAATGTTAACGGAGAGAACTTCGAAGTTTTAATTAATCAACATCAACTAACACAGATCAACAAAAGCGGAGCGAAGAGTAACATAGATGTAACACTTACAAAGGGAAACATATGCAGACATATAGAAAACTGGAAGGTGAACGAAGACGCGACGACCAGCCAACACGGCGCCATCAGTTTTGATCTAAATTTTAAAATCGACGGAAATAACAAAGAAAGCATTGAGGAGGAAAGCCCAATAGACAACATCAAAAAACTAAACTTAAAGAAGTTTGGAAATAACCTGGTTTACCACAAATCGAGGAAAACTGCAACCTAGATGAGATTGCGAAAGAACTGGAAGAGGCAACATGGAGACCTATCGATGCATCTATCCCCAAGAAAACAACGTAAACAAGAAACGGAAGAACTTTTGGACGCAAACTTAAAGCGAGTAGAAAAAGCTACAGAGCAGCCGGCAATCATTAATTAAGAAACGTAAGATTGGATAAATATAGAACCATCAAACAACAATTTGAAAAAGAGTTATATGAAATTAAAAAGAGAACATGCAATAGATTTGTCGACGAGAACCTCTCCAAAGATGTATGGGGAGTTCCCTATAAGATAGTAATGGAAAAGATCAAAACCAAGCGTGCACTAAATACGCTAAAAAAGCGACGAGGGAAAATATACCAAAAATTGGAGGGAGACTGTTGAATTGTTATACGAGAAACTCTTCCCCGATGATAAGAATGAAAACGACAATGAACAAAACAAAAGAACAAGAACTGAAGCAGAATCGGCACCGGAAAACGAAGAAAATCAAGGTAATATAGCCATAACCAATGAAGAAGTGGAAACAGCAATTTAAAGCCTAAAATCTAGAAAAGCACCTGGACCTGATAAAATAAAAAATGAAATTGATAAACTTTCAAAGGACATCTGGACACCCTATCTAGCCAAATTGTTCAATGAATGTATAAACTAAGGCAAATTTCCAACTCCCTGGAAGAGGGCCAACTTGATAATACTGTTGAAAGGTGAAGACAAGATAAAATCAAATCCGAAATCATACAGGCCGATATGCTTCCTAAATGTAATTAGTAAAATATTCGAAAAAATGATTGCAACAAAAATTAATGAAAAAAGAATAAACTTAAAAGACTGTAAGTTACAATATGGATTCCGGCGAGGAAAGTCAACGGAAGATGCCATAAATGAATTATGCGGATCTATTAAACAACTGGCAGGAGATGATTGCAAATATGTTTTGGGAATCTTCTTGACATAGCGGGTGCCTTCGACAAAGTCTGGTGGTCCTCTATGCTCAGGGAATTAAAGACTATCAAAATCCACCTGACAATTTGGAATGTAATGAAAAACTTTTTTTTAAAGATAGGCTAATCCAGGTCAAGACAGCTGATGGCGTCGTGTCTAAAACACCAACTAAGGGATGTCCTCAGGGATCTGTCGTGGGGCCGATCTTCTGGGACGTGGTCTTTCAGCCATGTCTGGAACTATTGAACAACATACAGCAAGTGGAGAGGGTGACAGGGTATGCGGATGACTTGGCGCTGGTGCTTAGGGGAAATAGCAGGATTGAAATACAAAATAAAACCAACCAGATAATAGAAGAAATGACATCGTGGTGTGATAACAATAAATTAACAATCTCAGCGGACAAAACAAAGTACATTCTCTTCAAGGGCAAAATTAATTACAATAGAGAACCAATTATAAAAATAAATAATAGAATTATCAAAAGAAAAGAATTTAAATATTTGGGAGTTCTACTCGATGAAAAATTAAACTTCAGGGCACACATCACGTATATAAAAATAAAGCAGTAAAAATAGCGCACAAAATGGTAAACCTTGCATCCAATGAATATAAAATCCCCATGGAAGTAATCAAAACATACCGCGATGTCATCATAAGATCCGTTGGTGGGTACGCCGGCACTGCCTGGATCCACCGGATGGACGATGTAAAACAGACGCAAATTATCAACCGCGCCCAACGGCAAATTATGTTAAGACTAACAAGCACATACAGAACAACACCGGTGGAAGTACTCCAGGTAATCACCACGACCATGCCGATGCATCTTCAAAGTAAGAAATTAGGAGCCACGTACTGGTTAAAGAATGGGAACGAGGAGGATGTGACAGAACTATTACATCAACCAGCAGCGAGTAGAACCGACATTGTAAATATTTTAATCAGTGCGTGGCAGGCATTTTGGAACAACATACCCAAGGCAAGAAGACTATATGCTTTGCTTCCAGACGTGGCTGAAAGGATGGAAATGGACGAGATTGAAGGTGGACTGCTCCACTTTGTGAACCGGCATGGCCCTTGCCCCTTACAGACAGAAACTCAGAGACTTGAACCTGCTAGAAGACATGTGCAAGACATGCGGAACGGTGGCGACGTCGGAGCACCTAGTCCTGAAATGTGCAGAAACGAAAGACTTAGTAAGAGAACAGCGAGCGATTCTGGGGGAGAAACCCGTCGCGGAAGTTCTGCGAACTCCGGAACTAGTGACGGTTCTCCGCAAGGCAGCGGAAAAAGTATCAATATATCACAGAAAAAGATTCTTGGCTGGCCGCCCCGCGGTTGTGCGCGGACAATAGACTTAGATAGACAAAGAAACTATGTGCGAAAAGAGTGAGCGGTTCGTGTGACGCTACATCCGTGGTCTTCCGCGATCATCCGTGTAAAGTAAACACACACAAAATAAACTGCACCCATAAACTTAACAAAAAAGAACGACTGAATATTCTAAAGAACAGAGAAGTTAATTTTGAGAAAAGTTGTGCTGCTGGAAGCCAGTAGTGATGAGTACCTTGTTTGGAACTCCTAACAAGGGACGCTCAGAGTGTATGTGTTTGAGTGTGTGGTGGCGGGGAACAAGAATAATAAGGAAGTATAAAAGTGAAAATAAAGTAGTGACATACTATCTATGGGTTGTTGTTGCCGAATCCGCAATAAACGACCAAGAAAAACTAAATCCCGCGTGTGAGTAAGTGTAGTGAATTAGAATGCATCGAGGGAGAAGAGGAGGAATCAGAAAACGTGGATATATGAACACAAAAATTTGTGGATTCACTATCATATCTACGGTTGTGGGCTAGACCCATTCCTGCTCTTTTCCCCCCGATCCAGCCCAGGAGTGAATCGAAAGCGTGACTGAGATGTAAGAAGATGAAAGTGCTACCAAGTGCAACCCTGCGATGAGCTAGAGACAAGTGGAACTCTTAACACAAACTTCAGAGCATCAATAATTAATTTTAAAATTATCTCATTGCACGCAAGAAGAAGAAGCCTAAACCAAGTCAATGTTTCTGTCGTCCTGTATTGTCCTATGTCGTTTTTTTTGTTTGTTTTTTTTTTTTGTCTTGTAATTATATGCTTTTCTAATAAAATTAGGATATAGTGGATAGGGATCCCTCCCAATGAAAACAAGTTCCAAGTTATAGGAACAGAAACCAGGAGAACATTCTGGACACCTGGTCAAAAGTCCGTCTCTCAACACCCAATGTATTAGACAGAAGGAACACAGGAGCTTCTTGGAATGCCGGAATTCCGGCAATCCAATAATCTCTAGGAACATGTCTTCCCCAAGGCAAGGAGACCAAATATGATCGTGATGCACGCCCTTGAAAGTGTACAACTTGCTTTGTGCAAAGGACGCAGAGAGGCAGGGGTGAAAAGGCGGATCCCCAAATCCAAAAAAATAAAAAAATCTAATATCTAATCAATGCGTGATACTCATGAATCAATAGTTAGTATATTTGAGCATGTGTATAAGGATATTAATATATGGTAAATAACTTTAAAATAATAACACCTTGTAACTCTGTATGATCATTACCTGTTTCAACCTGTGCACCTGAACAAACTCTCACTTCACAATCTACTGGAATGCCAACGTTTTAACAAAAACATTCTGTGTTTACCTAGTAAATCATATCAGCTATTTTGTAATTATCTTTCATCCCATCCCTGATAAGTCATCTGTAGTATGCCTCTAGGGAAAAGAGTTCACTCAATGGCTCACCAACATTACAGTTATTTCTCATTTGTGCATTTTCCTGGGAGCATTTATCAGCAGTAATAACGCTAGATGAGTTATATTTATTTTCGGATGACTTTGAGAGACTACATGTACGTATACCTACAAAGCTTACAATCTTCTCTTTCATAACTTTCGAATCACTTATGTTACCACCTAGTGGGGTAAATTCAATATTACTTACACTACAGTTTGAAACCTCGCTACTGAGTCTAGATTCCTTACATTCATTAAAGCTCATGTTAGGAAATTCGACCGTAACTTCTTTCATCTTCTATACATGAGTTATCAGTATTTTTGGATATTAATAAATACACAATTTTTTTACGTAGTACTCGCTTCCCTTTGTGACGTAGATATAATCCGTGCCTTGTAAACAGCGATCTAGGAAGATCACTAATATCTAGCAGCTGTATATTTTTAAACTTACTACATTGCTCGACAATTCTTGCATTTGTACTATTCACAAGAGCATTAGCGCAAGAAGTTTCCGATAGATCATATATGTGTGAAATATTAACTACAACATTAGTGTGGGATAGTTCAAGTCAAGTGTTGTTTCACACAGTAGGTACTTCATTACCCTCATTTAATGAAATATTTGTCCCACCTATGATGATAACACATTCTTTTAGAGTTACCTGGTCTGTTAAAGTAGTACTAAAGCGACACGACATCCTTTATTCTAGCTCCTGGTTTAACATAATTTACAACTGATACTTCAGCACACAATTTCAGAATGTCTCCCAGATCGCCCCCATGGCTATTACTTACAATAATTGTTTGCCCTTGTACAGGGTTTACATTTGTTTTTTTCGTCGCTCGTTGTTGTACGCTTTCTATTTGCCCGTTCCTTCAGGTCATGTGTTTCTGAAAGTACGTCCTTGCTTACTGACTGCATGTCTTCACTCTCGAACATTGAAAATATGTTGTTTGTAGGAAATCCGTATAGTTTATTATCGAGATCGTACTTTGAACTTTGCATGTTTGTCGCATTCGGAGTTCGTTTCCTGTAACTCCTCTTACTTTATCCAGTACTAGTATTGGGAATGGATAGACTTGGAAATGTATGATGTTCAAGATTTTTCCGCACTTGGGGGATTTATTTCCAATAAGACGCAGGTACATTATGGTGCTGCATTCCCAGGGATCTTGACTTCCTAACTTGTTTGTTTTCCAACCTTTTTAAACTATTTCACTCCATGTCTTCTCTTGCACCTGTAATGTTCTATTCTGCAAGGCTTCTTTATGCTCCTCGTAAGTATCGCTATACGAACCCTGACTCTGCCAAGACTTATTGCCCTTTTCCCTTAACATATTGATATGGTACCTGTACCTGGGTGGTATCTAGGTTTGGATATGGTAACCAGGGGCAATATGGAGTCAAGATATGTATGATATTTTATGTGAATTAACGATTTAATGAGCTTTGTCAATATTTTGGTTATATTTCAGTTTAATTATGAAAGGGTATTGTTGCTTGTTAATTTATTTTATAATGAAAAGTTAATTGTTTGATTTAGTTCGAATGTTTTATTTACATTGTAGCAACTTGAATATTAGTTTATAAATTGGGTCA
>JAGDQP010016040.1:0-32119 GCA_022664845.1 Lepisma saccharinum | reverse complement strand
ATTGAAGCTGTGTTCTATTCTGCGTTTTTTGATTCTTGTTTCAACTGTCTAGGTCAATTAGGGACTGACTTACAGACATTTGAATAAATTCCACTAGGGTATATGTTGCGAGCCCGGCCGCCATCTTTGTCCGCCATTTTTGGGGTGAAGCGAACATGGGATTTTAGGGGACTTTTGGGATTTCATTTGGGAGGCCACAAAGAGTAAATCCTGAAAAAAATAGCTTTTTATAAATTATTTTAGCTCGCAACCCTATATTTACTGTATTTTCCGGCCGCCATCTTTGTCCGCCATTTTGGGAGGGAAGCGAACATGGGATTTTAGGGGACTTTTGGGATTTCATTTGGGAGGCCACAAAGAGCAAATCCTGAAAAAATTAGCTTTTTATAAATTATTTCAGCTCGACACCATTTTTGGTCCTTCATTTACTGGGCTATAAGAAACGTCAAATTAGCCCAAGCACGTTCATTGTAAAGCCACTAGACCTGCTACGCAGACTTCTTTCTAGACTTCTACGCAGAGGTCGTAGGTTCAATCCCAGCGACCGATCATCCAGACTGAGGTTTTCCCAATCACAACAGGTAAATACCGGGATGGTACCTTGAACTTAGGCCCTGGCCGACACCTTCCCGCATTCTTTCCCTTACCCTATCATGGTCTGAGCCTTAGATGCCTGAAGGCTTAAAGCTTCAGCAATCTCAGTCCTGGTTCTAATTCCAAGGAACCACTCCAGCATTCGTTTCAAAAAACCAATTCAATACTTATTTCAAGACCGGGAACTCAAAATTAAAAGCCGAGTAAAATACCGTTGATCTTCCGTACTATATGGTGGCGAGAGTTCGCAAGAATAGTTAGGTTACTGCATGTGTGTTAGTTTGCGTTTGTAACTAAAAATGTTCATAACACCTTGAATTGGAATTTTATTTATGATCTTTAGGCATCTAAGGCTCAGGCCGAGATAGGGTAGGGGAAGGAGTCGGCCAGGACCTATGTTGAAGGTGCCATCCCCGCATTTGCCTGGTGTGACTGAGGGAAACCCCTGGAAAAGCCTGTCAGGATGGTCGGCCGCTGAGATCGAACCCATGACTTCCCGAATGCTACCAACGCTCTACCACTGAGCTGTACTTAACATCTAGTACGGATAAAAGTATTCTATTCAAGTACATTTCCATAACGACTGGGAACTGACTGATTTATAGATATGAAATATTACGAGAAACTGTAAAATATTATACAAAAACTGATTCTATTTTGCTCAACACATAATTAAGAGTGCTATCTATACATATTAATTAATATTTATAGATTTTATATAGCAGACACTACATCTCTAAGAAAATATGCATTTTATGACAAAACAAAACAACAATATATTTCAGATTTTCTTATATAACTACACTCTTGATATTTACTCAAATGAAACTTGAATTCATTTATACACAGCCTATAGAGAATTGAAGTTGCAAACACGTCATATCGTATTCTTTAGTGTTATGATCTGAGACTGAAGACACGCACTCCAGTTAAAATGTTCTGTCATTCCGTACCCTCTCCATTTACGTTGACTGGATATTATCTATCATTTTCTTTCCACGTTATGAATCCTGTCACACCAGGTAAATGCCGGGATGGTACCTTCAAACTTCGGCCCTGGTCGACACCTTCCCGCATCATTGACAGTCAACTGACATCAAATCTCACCTGACAAGTGTGTGTAACAAGTATCTTTTATCGAAATTAATAGGTTAAGTAAATAAGGAAACACGAGAGAGAGAGAGAGAGAGAGAGAAAAGAACCTTGAATTTGGAGAGAATATACCACAGACGGTTCTTAGCTCTGCAACTGCCGCTATGGATAGCGACTATCAAAGTTTCCTGCATTCTTGCAACGGAAAAAATTTTTTCTCCACATTTCAAATTCTCTTGCAAGTATTAACTAAAAGTCGTGAATTATGGACTTTAAATCACGAACTAGAGGTAATAATAACCGAGGTAATTCATGTAATCTCATTTTCGGATACCTAACCGTTGTTGCTATCAGGGTTATGGAGTCGGCAAATATATAATAGAAATTTACATTTCATTAGTTTTGAAAATTCTCATAAGTAATCAGTGAGTATTAGAGGAAGTGGCGCCTGCCTTCAGTGTGTGCAGCTGCTGTGGTTTGTAATATGGACTGGTGAATGTAAAAGGGGATTCATTCTCCTCCCTTCTCCACCAAGGAATTGCCCACATCCCTTGATGGGCCACATCAGGCATATTCAACCTCAACTACAACCGCCACCTGCGTTTATAGTTCCACTTTTACCAAGAGGCAGTTACATATTCCTTAGAAAAACTTCACAGCCACCATCCTGCGTAATAATAATAAAAAAAGTTTTTGACAGTAATCTGACGTTACACGGCAATAAGATGGATGTAGATGTAGATACTCCTTTCTATTTCTCACCTTAATCGTTATTCTTTTCTATCCTAGAACATTTCACGTAAATATTACGTTCTTTAACCCGTTGAAGCCTCGCAACAAAGGGAGAAAACGTTCTCAAATCAGGCAGCTTATTTTTCGTCTTTCTGAACACTACTACGTGTAACACGTAGTGCGCTTATAAGAAAGACTCTCTGCTTAACTGTTTTTACTTATTCGCAATATATTATTTGAAGCTATGTCAGATTTTCATTTCACTGGGTATAGAAACAATCTCTTACAAGGCAATAAGTACCTAGTGTTCCTGCAGCATCGCCCAAAGCTTACGATTTGTGTACATCTTACAGAACTCAAGATTTCCTTCCCTTCTATCGCACACCCCCTAAGAAACTGAAATGAGACCACCAGAAGTAAAACTACAGTTTTTATACGTTCACATACCCCTTGCAACCGCATCTTCATGAAATAAGTCATGATTCTTAGATGTACCGTATTACTTTTCGATTTCCTTGTTATTTTGTAGTAGTAAGAAAATGTAAGGGAAGCCTCCCATAATTGAGGTCTTCAATTATACATACACACAAACGTACGGTTATTGCCTGGAATTGGAAGTTCCTGTAGTGAGATTAATTTACGCTGTTACTAGATGGAATTTCTCGATGCGTATACTTTTAAGTTAATATTCTATACTTACTTGTCTAGTGATGTCAACGGAACTGGTGTCACAGAAACGTTTTCATTGTCTGCAGCAGTTCCTGCACCTGCAGGCCCAGTTGTAGTATTATTAGCTGTTATTTCATCTGATTCCTCTGGCCATCCGAAAGCATCTTTCGTTTTCCCGTATCTAAGTGAATAAAATGAAATACATGTTCATTTTAAAATGAAGGTGGTCCAACTCTTTTTTTTTTTTACAACGTTGAGTTTCATTTGTAGAATTCAGTTTCGATTTCCAATAAGAAATTCAAATATTATCTACAACACAACCTACTGAAACGACATTTTACTTGCTTTTAAAGGATTAATATGAATCTGAAAGTAGATGCAGACAAGTTTCCTATTTTGATATGGACCAGGTAGTTTGTATGACAGGTAATGTCTTCTGACACGTATGTATTTAATAAGCATTATCAAAGCTAGTCGAGTTTTCAAATACGGATCTTCTAATGGAAAAAGTATACTATTATTTATACTTCACAACAGAAGAACAATAATTACTACTTACAGTTTGACGGAATCAACCATTGTGACGCCTTCTGGATCTTGTGATGGTCCAAATGTAACCGTGATCTTCTTATCTGCCTGCAAACTCTCTTCTCGTGTTAGTGGAAAATCGAACCAGCGATTTCTTGTCAATGACACTTGAACACTTCTTCCAAAAATCTGCAAACAGATATTATCAATGAGAATTATGGAACTTAAGTATTTGTGGGTTGTTTTTTTTTTTTAACCACTTTACCACACTAGGAAAACATAATGTCTAAAACAGAAGCGCTCGTTGGTCATGCTTGAAGCTATAATGATTTAAGACAAACATATTGAAAGTCGTACGTACAACTTACTAACTGCGTGGCGTGATTTATTTCAAACTTTCAAATGAACCAACAGTTTTCCAAAAACACTCCTGGTCTAAAGAACCTGGAAATTTATTGCGTTCCAAACTATCCACTATTACACGCTTATTCTTATGTAGCATACCGTCTAACTGTCACTTTGGGCGAAAATGACTTTTCTGCAGGTCTCGACTCGCTTTCTTTTGTAATGCATAGCAGGCCTCGAACCTGCTACCAGAACCATTTATTTACATGGACACATGTACAGATCATATAACCACAGCCAGAGGAACATTTCTTGCATCGCGTGAGTATTACACGCCAACGTTCTTACGAAAGACAATATTAAGTGGAAGCAGCAAGACATGCATAAAGCTACATAACAGGCAGTGCGTAACGCATGTTATACAACATTTGTATGTAATCAAATAACTGTAAATATGTTAATAGCGCAAAGACTCTTCCGGTCTGTTTAATTGGAAAACAAGGAGCTTAAACTGCATAGGCCATCACCTTCCCCTGGAAACATGCTGACCCATGTAGTTTCCAAGCTCCTCTCTTTCCCAAAAGGGGAAAACAGAACTGACAAAATAGTGAAGTACTGTGGAACATAAGCATTCAGTTACAACCTCGAGCAGAGACACAAGTTCGATAACCACAGTACTTACAGCAGTAGACTTTATGTAAGTGAACAGGCTGACTGGAGTCAGAAGCCATCAAGACTTCAACAAACCAGTCCGGTGAGTCAAGAGCGGTACAAAATGTAACTTCTTTCCGAAATGAAACTTGAACCTAGTTTCTAAAACCTCTCGTTTTTCATTTCTTTACACTTCTACATCCTTAGATCCCAGTATAAAGACCTACGGCCCAGAAAGCCGTACGCTTTCAAGGTAGCTAGCCCCCAAGTAGTTCTTCGTTTCTCGAACATACTGTTGTAATATCCACAAGAATATTACCATGTATGCCGGACTTCTCAATACAAATTAAGTGCTGATTTTTCTTCTTCCTGTAAAATTTACATTTTTCGTCTTAGGCGATATTGTAAAAATCTGCGACGATATGTTAGTGTGACAGAGAGGCAACTATGGCCTAAGCCGGTCATAAATCCCTTGTCTAGGTACATCGTACCAGCAATCGCCTGGTGAAATCGCTGAACCCTGGGAAACCTGAACTAGTATATCTGGCACCAGGACACATACCTGCTTGCCGTTCCATTATAGTTTCGAAGAGGGGCGCGGTGACTCAGTGCTAGAGCGCTCGCTCATCTCTTGTGCTTGGAGTCCTAATGTTCGATCCCAGCTCATGCCCTGCGGGCTTTGTGGTGGACAAGCACCGTGAGCGCAGGTTTTCTCGTGGTTCTCCAGTTTCCTCCCACATTCTTCATTCCACCAAATCACCCATCATCATCCATACAGCCTGAGCAGTTTCCTAAAGGCCTTATATAAAATTTAAAATTTGTTTCGAAGTCTGTGACTGTAGCCAATAGATCAGGAAGGAAGAGTTTAGACTTTACTCGTCTTAACAGCAACCATCATCAACTTCTACGCATAAAGCAAATAGGAGGACCTTAGTTTGATTCGTTTTCCAGCATTAAATTGTATGTTGTACCTTTTCAATAAGCATTTTCAAACTATTCTTACATACTTCACGAACTCATTAACTATTACTTTTATATGAAAATAATGAAACTAGAAGAACTTCTTTTTATTATTATTATAATTTTGTAGTATTAGTAACTATAGACTTCGACCCGGGAGCTCTTAAGTTTTTCTGTTTAACGTCAATGCCCTGGAATTTGAACTCAGAACCTTGGAGACGCAAACACTTGAATTATATGGCAATTGTAGAAATTAATATCCTCAATGAGCCAACAACTAACAGGACAATATTTTACATCCGCAGATAATTACAAACTCTGAATTCTATAAATATCAAATAACTATGAAACAACATACCATTTTTTTAAATTTAACGTTAAACTGTAAAACTACTTTTTACTTTATTAGCTTGCATCATTAGTCTGATCTCTGAAGCTGTATGGTACGTTGACCCAAGCTTCAGCAAAAAGAATTACTGACCTTTCCTTCAAACTAACTGAAAGTATTCAGTTTGAAACTTTTTTTTTTTTTTGTATTGGTTTCTTTACATAATTCATTAGAATATTCAAATAATACTACACACACATTATTACTTCTTACCTCGATATAAGATGGTGCTCGTTGTATATCCTGATTTCCTACCATGATTCTAACTCCAGTCATTACAAGCGTGTTGTCCAAATTTGATACCTCAAGGTTAAATCCAGTTGGTTTTGTGGAAGCAACATACATTCCTACAACAGACAAAACAGATATCGTCAATACTTCGGGGATAGTTCGAAATTCAGCCAAAGTTACAAAACTAATTTTTCAGGTATTTTATGTAGTAAATTACTCTTACGGTGAAAGAAACGGTGTCAGCATTTTTAGCTTTCACAATATGGTAACCCTATGTTTACAAGCACAAACACTTTCACTTCAAATGACAAAGGATACACAAACTAATACCGCACTCTTGCCAGGGCAAAAGCAAACGCTACGAAATTATGCAACGTTATTACAAACTTGGTTTCCTTATTGTTTCTACAAGCTGATTCAGTGCCCTTTCAGAAGGTTATTCGATTTTCTTTAGTCCTAAATTTGTGTTGGTTTACATGCGATCACCACGCAAAACTAACAGAAAAAAAAGTTAAATGTCGTTCTTTTTAATTGCTTCAAATGGCCCTGACAATTCTCACATATCTCAACACGACTGAATTGCCAACTACAACTGAATGACCATAATATTCCGTTTACATTTCATAAATATGCACAATATTTCTCTTTCATTTGCAGAGCGAAGATAGTGGAAGTGATCTTCTATTTTGATGTTTTCTGCTACCAAAATATTTGACGAGATGTTTATCAATCACTTTTCTGTAAATGTAACACTTTCTACGGTCTTATGTGTCGCCTTTCACTTTGCTTTTAATCACACAACGTACTCTATTTGAGTATCTATATTTTTTTATATTCCAGTATATTTTAGTTGTAATGGAAACTTTCAATTTATTTGTAACACCTTTAAAGTATACACAACTACGACAGAACAGAAAGTTGCTTAAACGATATAGGAATCTGAAAGTATATATATACCTGTTGTATTCAATCTATGCTTGATTTGTTGAGTGTTATAGATCTGAAGTAAATCGTTTCCACCGAACTCCACCTCATTCATAGCCTGGCAATGCTCAAAGAAATCTATTGGAAACGAAACCATTCCTGTAACATAAATAGAATATACTTTCTTTAGTCTATCTAAAAGCAGCAAATTATAAACCAGGTACAACATAATTGAGTAGAAGTAAGATTAACAAGTATTATCTGTTCAATTCCACAAAACTAATTTTACAGATTTGTTGAAACTTTAAAAAAAATTACATTTCTGGTGTATACCCGCCTTAAAGCTGCAGGTAGTTACCACTTACAATTTACCATAGCTGTGGGAGAAGGAGTGAGAAATGTAGCGGTCAGCAACAGTATTACATCTCAATGCAAAACCATATGCTTTAAGAGGGCTCCTCGTTCCAGTTCCCCCATTTTTAACATTTTTCAAAATATTTCAAGAACTAAGAGTACTATAGAAAATATAAATTCATAGTGCACTAGAACTTACACATTACTATGAAATGTAATGGACAACGATCTCGAAATCTTGTCGATTGATAAGTGCTCAGACTTCAATTAAATAATGATGTCATAATCTTTGAAAACTTATCACTCGTCAATGGGCACGGTCTCGAGATCGCTGTTAATTGCATTCCATAGTAATCCGTAAGTTCTAGCGCGCTACGAATTTATATTTTTGATAATATTCTTAGTTTTTGAAATATTTTGAAAAATGTTGAAAATGGGAGGGTTGGAGCGAGGAGCCCTCTTAAATAATTTTTAAGGAAGACCACCAAAATCCACGAAGAAACAGCTTACATTAAGCCACGGTCTACCACACGGCTTTCGTTCTTCAATTGGGTGTTGTGGTTAGCCAAATGACTCATATCCTTCTCCTCGTTGCCATGACAGGAATGAATAGGCATCTAAGGCTCAAGTCGGGATAGCGGAGGGGAAAGGATTCGGGAAGGTGCCGGCCAAGGCCTATATTGAAGGTGCCATGCTGGCATTTGCCTGGTGTGACAGAGGAAAAATCTTGGAAAAACCTGTCAGGATGGTGGGCCGCTGGAATCAGACCCAAGACCTCCTAAATGTTACTCCAAGACTCTACCACTGAGCTACGGCGTCTCGGTGCCATGGAAGGAGTCCACACCGGTTTTATTACTATAGTTCCCAACTTGTAATCACTACGAAAGATCAACACCAAATCCAGAAGGCTCCACCAAATTTCGTACTTAATGCCGCTCCTCGCACCTAAGGAGAGAGCTAACTACTGAAATGTACACCTTTTCAAGTAACTATTATTAAAATGAAGATAACCGAGGTAAATGAAAGTAGAATGGGGGGAATGAGGAAACATTAACATAGCAAAATTGAAGAAAAAAAAAATGACGCACTAATAAAATAATTAAAAATCTAAGGCTTTCCCAAGTGCAAGGAAGAACACGAAACTATGCATGCTCTCGTGTGTGTGTTGTCCCGCATATTCTGTATAATTAGTCCCAATTCCCTGTCCACTTCCTACCTGAACTTTCAGTTTCTCCCCCCCCCCCCCCCCCATCTGTTTGTTTGAATTAACATCTTAAACGAGCTGGTAAGCTTCTAAGAACGGGACCTACAGTTTTTCATCAAGTGGTCCCCAAACTACTCTGTTTAATGGACCCCAGCGGGAATTGAACACGTGACGGAAAGTGAGCGTGCTAACCTCTCGGCCACCCCATTTGCCTATATTCTGCTTCTGATCTAATATCCCTATCCTCGATTTTTCGTTATTCTTTACCATGATGCGCCCGACAAGTTTGAAACAGTAAAATCTAGAGTTCCAAAGTATACCGCGATTCCGGATTGCAGAATCAATTATAAAAGAAATGAGTGAATGTGTTATAGACGTATTTTCCACAACACTTACACGTAATAACTCCAAAGTAGCGACCTGAGCCAGTATCTCAACCCTTCTGGCAAAAGAAAGAGGTATGATTTTGACTTATCTTTCGTACTCAAACTGTATTCTTTAGATGGAAAAAGTGAACATATAATTCATAAAAACTCAGCTACAAATAGAGCTGGAAGTTCCTGAACAAACAAAAGTAAAGTAGCTATAAATATCACTCTGTTGTCGAAATTTTTCATGCACTTCTTTCACCTTAATTCAAATAAACATTGTAATAAATAGCAGTGATCTTACCCGATGTTTTTCCGGTCTTCGTAACTTTCTTCTTCCTTGAAGGTTTCATCGAGGACATCGTACTAATTGGCTGCACACTAGGGGACAACCAAAAGCCTGAAATTGAAAATATAGGGTCCATTCAAAAGCTTGGAATTTCTGTAACAGAAACGACATATGTAGTTCATATGTATACAACACATTCACATTTACATTCACCTGATATCGAAAATGGATATATATATATATATATACTGAAGATTTAATCACAGTGTCGTCTTGTTTCCCTAGCTTATTTAAAGTTATATTCAACTTTTGTGCTAATTAATACTTCCATTGTTGAAGAGACTCCAATACTTTATTCCACTGTAAAGATTTAACACTCTAATTACAAGACATGCAAGCGATCACAAAACAAATCTATGGAAGAAAGAAATAGAAAGTCAAAATCTATTTACCTGTCTGTTCCATTCCGGCCATGTAAATCCTAAGGCTCCCATCCTCGCAAAGTAATATGAGCGTAGTCCGATGATCAGAATTGGATGAAGGATGTCTAATGGCAACCATATCCATTATTTTCGCTTTCGCTGGAACGACTTTGATCTCTTGAATTAGCACTGTATCAGGCTTCAACATGAGAATGACAGGATTGTTACCTACAAGAATACCGCGTTGGACATTAGTACATTCACTCCGTGTCACATGCTCTGGTCATGTTTAAATAATATGGTGACGACTAGCTAGACAAATCAAATTACTTGATGAAGCAAAAGTTGAGAAAATACTTGCATTAACTATTTTAAGGACTTGCTGAAAAAAAAAAAAAAAAAAAAAAAGCCAGGTAAGATTAAAACCAGAATAGCGCTTTTGCACGAAGGCTATCTATAAATTTATCTACCTATATTTATTTACTGTTTGTGTTGTTTGTAGCAAGAAACGTATCTGTTAGATCATACACGCTTATGTTCAAAGAACACACACATGGTTCCTTCCTAACACGATCAAGTATTTTTCTACTTATACTTTTCTTTATTTTCTACATAATATTTTCCTCCCCCACTTGATATGTGTGTTTTTTAAACACGCACACACAGCTACTGAAGATGATGTTATACCTTTAGAACAGCGAAACGTCAGGGTCACATTGTACAGAATCGTTAAGTGATTACCAAACACTGAGACTAGAAGCAACATGGACAATAAGTAAATGTAAACAGACTGATCTCATTGGTGATCTATCAGCTTGATTAATTGTAAAGACCGCGATGTATATCTTATTTTAATGTCTCTTATCCATAACTTAAGTAAATTAAAATAAGGCGACAACGCTTATATACTACACATTACTACAAGAACACACAATAGAGTGACAATGTTTTCCTCAAACACAAATCAACGTCATGTGTGAGTGCATAATTAAGATCAGAAGCTCATAGATCCTTTCTTTATCTTCCATCAATCACGCTACCAAGATTGTTCGCGTTCCAAAACTAAACATATTTCAACCAACCAGAGTTCGTGAACAGTATACTTGCTTAAACCTTACCAGAGGCCACACCCCTACGGTCAACCTGAACGTTATTTCACTGGGTACAGAAATATTACATAAAAATGAAACTTGGGCGAATTTGTTTAGTTTCGGAAAGCGAACAAACTCTGAAAGATGATTGGCGGAACATGAAGAAAAGATCGCTGGGTTTCTAATGGTTAATTATGTACTCACATGACGTTGACCAGTGTTTGACTGAAAAACGTGTTGAAAGAACATTGAAATTGTTACACTCTACTACGAGCTTTTGTAATAAAATGTAGTGTTGACACGATCGCTTGTCAGCGTATTTTAACTTATTTTAATTAATACATGACTTCCAAAAGGTCGAAAACTAATGCTTTATGCCAACTATTCGACTATTTCGAACTATATTCTTAACTGGTATTTTTGCAGTAAATTTTCGCAAGGTAGAGATTACCAAAAAAAAATATTTCGCAGCAGAAACGCATTATGATCCGGAAGTTGAAATTCACTACTGAGTTGCCTGACCTGGAACATATGAACCTATACAGCGGATCTTTCGTAACTTCCAACTAGTTTCTGTGGCTTGATTCGAAGTCAATGTTGAATAGTTGACAACTATTTGAACACAACGGAGTAGATTAATGGTTCTAAATTTGATTGTTAACTCCCAACTTTTATCAGACCTGTAGTGTGCGTCACGGCTAGTTTCAGTCAGTATTGCCTTCAAGAAAAACGAAGAAAGTGAAACAACAGCTTCAGTTTAAGTGCAGAAAACATTTGCTAGCCACTGCACTACCTCAAATACCGATTGCAGTAAAAAGTAACTAATAACAGTAACGTCACTATCTTCTGACAGATCATTAAGTATGTCAAATGCTTCCACCGATCTTTATTATAACAATACTACTATAGTATTTGTCAAAATATTGAGGTAATGAATGTAAAAAAAAAAAACACCTAAACCTCATCTCTCTAAGATTTAATAAATGGACTGAGGGGTATTCATGGCATACGCCCATCACAAATTAGAAGAAAGATGTCCTTCTGTTAGCTCCTAGAGAAATAAATGGAGAAGGTAGCGGCCAAGGCTTCTCCTCTTGGTGAATTTTATTTATGGCATTTAGGTATCTAAGGCTCAGGCCGGGATAGGGGAGGGGAAAGGAATGGGGAAGGTATCGGCCAGGGCCTATGTTGGAGGTGCCTCCCCGGCATTTGCCTGATGTGACTGAATGGGCCGCTGGGATAGAACCCACGACCTCCCGAATACTACGCCAACACTCGAATACTACCACTGAGCTACAGCGGCTCAGTTTCTCCTCTTGGTCAAGAACAACTATGTAAACCGTCACTTAGAACAGCTGAACTGGTTAGGTTTCGAACCTATACCGCATCAATTATCTATGCCACAAGAGAAAACGTGACTGGGCATATCTATAACTGCTCAATAATTTCAAGATATATAAAACTAGTTTACAAGGAAGTCGCTATGAATATATGATTTAATGAAACACGTCCACATAACCTTGAAATCAACTACGATGGGAAAAAGGTGCAGAAATGAATTACTTTTAAAAGCAGCGGCTAAATATATCTGCCGCATCACAAAACTTGATTGTCTCCATGTTGCTATCGAAAGCTAATCAATTTCCTTCGTGTTCATAATCGTGCGCTTGTGCGTTCAACTTTTTACTGAATGACTTACGTACTTTTTAATTTCCTCCTACTGTTAGTGTAGCCAAGATTATTTTTATTTATTCATAAAATGTAGAACTTCTATATAAGTAAAAATATACTTCTTTAAAAAAATAGTATTTCAACTTACTGCTCTGCATAACACTACACACAAGCCCCGGATGATTGGGAACTTCACTCCACTGACACAGAGGCTGAGAGTTATTTGATTTACCAACTCCATTGTTGTTCTTCAGATTAATCATGAACACCGTAGTCAATTCATCATCCATCAACTTGAGAGGCGCGATGAAACTCTTCCCTTGGCTGTAGCTGAAGAACAACAGCTGCAGGGCATGCGAGTAATAGATGGAAACACCACCTCCTCCAACCTGTCCATTAACGTCCTGGTGGTGGGGAAAATACAATTAGAAACAACCAAGACATGTAGAAGTATTTAAAAATATCTCTGTTGTATTAAGTACAATTTTCTCCCACTCGCTCCAAACATAAGGGAAGATCTCCCCTATTCTTTTTGTTTTACTCTATACAGAAAACTCTATGGCATCCAAAAGATCTTATTGAATATCACCAAAAGAATGGAAAGTCACTAAAAAATATTAAGTTCGTGGAGCAAGTACCTCTCGTATATTAGAATTAAAAAATATATGAACAAAACTTTTAAAATTTACATTTAAGTTAACTAACTCACGTTACTTTTCCATATAATTATCCTGGACATTTAGGTATTTACCATACCGTCAAGTATTTGGATTTCCTCGTCATATACTTCCGCAACTAGTCCACTCAGAAACGCAGTGACAATTTAATGGATCATTGTAGGAATTTAGTATGTATTTCATCAAGTATGGGACGATGATCCCGTTTGATGAATTTATCAATTTAATGCAGAAAATTACCCGTAATGAACGGCAACCCGTTCATTCACTATCCTGGACGTTCTCTCTTCCCGTATGAAAACGAGTACTACTTTCTGCACTCTCTTACGAATAGTGTGAATACTGCAACTAAAAATATTTTAAAATCCCGAAGTTCGTGAAGTTGGAAGCGGACCTATTGTGCAGTTCCCAGTTCTGTAGACCTCTGAGAGGGTCTTCGCTAGCGTGCGAGGTGAAGTGGGAAGTGCACAAGCACTCAGTGAGAACTCACACTTTCACTACTTACCTCACATTGGCTATTAAAAGTGTCGTCCCACCAATGATCACGCTCCGACTCCTCCCTCGCGGCTACAGAACGCCGAACTAGACTATACTACCCCCAAAGTAAAAATGTCGTATGTAAATGCATAACCTACATCATTATTAACGTAAGGAACGTTAGTTCGTGATGCATTTTACTAGTCTTTATCACAGAACTGATTGAGTCAATTTAAATAGATTGTACGTGGAAAGGGTTTAAGCACGATTTATTTATTAAAATGGCAGTCCAGCAAGATCTTACATCTAAGAAATGAATTATCCGAGTTTTCAAGGGGCAAAAAAAAACATACTCCTCCTTTGCCAAAGAGGACGAAAAAGCTGGCAGGTGATATTGAAATAGGAACTGTAAAATGTTGGAGTACGTTTACTAACGCTGCTGTTAGTTAAGGTAGCTAAGATGCAAATATGCGAGTTGATGCAGTATTAAATTTGAAGTTATCATGATTGTGCAAGCATTGTTCACTAACTTAAAAAAAAGGGGGGGGGGGTCTTGTATGTTTAATTCTGGTGTTTTAAGTTATCGACCATTTCTTGTATAATCGTGACACACACGCAAACCTTACACAGTTCCAATCTCAATACCACACACTACCTTTTCTTTCCCTCCCTGACGAAAGAGCATTTTTTCGTTTGAAAATTAGGATTCCATAGACGTAAGGTTTTCCAAGACTACAGCTACAAATAAAACATGAGCTATTTAGTTTAAAAAGGGTCGAAAATGTGTTGACGTTTTATTTTATATGTTGAACAATTGGAGTTAGTGTGGTAGAGTGAAAGAACATCTACACTCCAGCAGAGTATGCTAATTGTGGCTGATTGCTTGTTTATGTAATATTTGTGTTCCAGAAGATCAATACAAAATCAAAAATACAGGCAAGTGATCATCAAATGGCACTTTACCCAGAGCCTACTTAAAACGATAACACAGCAAGGCATCAGTGCTACCAAAGCTTTTAAATAGTAACTAAATTCCTATGATGTATGTATTGGGGTCTGTATTTCTTATCGTGCTGTTTGGGAAGAACTAAAGATATATATACCGTTTTCTTCGCAAAATGTGTTTTAATGTTGCTACAGTGTAAATGAAATCCATTTGACACAAACTGCCAACTGGTGTATTTGCAGAAAGCAAGTAGGCATAATCGCACGTGAATTTCTATTACTACTCTAAAATATGTACAACTGCTGTTGATTTGTACTTAGTAGCCACCATAAATTCTTGTATTTTAATATTAATTAATATCAAACAGTGAAAAGTATGTGACTGGAACGGGGATCGAACCCGGGATCCTTGGGTAACCGTCCCAATGCGCTTCGAGAACACCGACATCAAGAGTGGAAGGTGTGTGATTGGAAAGCGAATCGACTGGGTAGCGCAGTGGTTGGCGCATTGGGACGGTTATCCAAAGGTCCCGGGATCGATCCCCGGTCCAGTCACATACTTTTCACTCTGTAAACTCTTGTTCTCATATTTGAATTTGTGATGCAAAAGTATTAAAACTCAAGACGCCTAAGAGACTTCCTATGCGCAAATCCAATCAAATGCAATCTTTGAGGGGAAAAACACGAAGAAATCTGTTTTTATGAATGTTGAGAGAAGCGGAGAATAGATTGTGGATTCCCCCACTTAAATAAAGCTTGTAAAAATCTGTTAACATATTAATTAAAGTCTGACCTCTCATTGTATCTTGAATTACTCTCTATCCATTTTCAGGGGCCACTGTTCACTGCTTTCGCTAGCTGCAAATTTGCAACACTCCTAATACGCCCGCACAAAAAGAGAACCTTTCATCTTTTACCCTAAAGTAGTTCAATTAAAACTCAAAAAGTTCATAAGTACTAACCTTAATTTCTGGATGGTATATATCAAGAGTATTTGTCACATAGAATGGTCCATGTTTCGCCGAGCTTTCTTCGTTCATGGCTTGACTATAAATATATCCTGCAGAAGACATAAGTAACATGTGCGAACCACCATCCTACAACAGAAAAAAAATACATATTATTTAAGATTATATCTAATAAACTAATAATATTGTTTTAAAAAAAATCTGATACATTGCTGCCAAACTGGGCAGGTATAAAGAAAAAATGTAATACTTAAAATCTTATAGATTTTTTAGCACATTAAGCGTGTAATGAAGATTCCAAAGAAAGAAAAAAAACCGACAGATTTATACTAGATATTACCACCACCACCAAAAAGAAATTTTGGAAGAGTCGATGCTGAGTGTATGACGGTACAAGCGCTTTTCCAAGGAGGAAAACCAAGGACTTTCAAGGACTTATGTACGTTTAAGGTTCCATATAAGTACGAATTACCCCCTCCCAAAACCAACTTCAAGATACTTGACTAGTCTCTAACTTCTATTTAGTGATTTTCTTTTTCAATAAAAAAAAAAAGACAATGAAAAACTGAGTAATAGATACGGAAATTTAGGGAAAAAAGATATTCCTACACCCAAGGTTATTTGTGTACAAATAAATTAACTATTAATGAAGGTCTCCGAAAGGACCAAAATAGTAAAAACATGGTAAATGTTTCTATCAGTACATGAGCAAAAATTATACTTTCAAAGTAGGTTCTTGCTTGCAAACATGTTTTACTTCACACAACACTTTAAAAAGACTACTGTCAATTTTCAGAATGTTACTTCGCTTTCAGGTAACAGATCAAGAATACAACAAATCCCCAACATCAAACAGCTCTGGCGTACAAGCTACAATTCTATCGTTTAAAGTAATATCCAATAATGTGCTATGTGTTTTTTCTTACCTCCAAAAACACGAAAGTACAGTCTCTTATCTTGCCACTAGGCACGAGAAAGAAAAACTGAGGACTTAGGTTATCACGACTCAGGTCGTAAATCTTCACAAAGTCTGCAGTCACAAGGGCTAGTTCTGTTTGTGAACCAGGAAGCCAGATAGCTCTGATAATGAAGTTTCCAGTTTCCAACTGAGGATGGAGAACTAGATGATCGGCTACACTTCCACTGCTACTGAAAGTCAACACATGGCAATCCTGAAACGGAAGAGAAAATTTGTTTTACAAAATTGGTATTTGCTTTTAACATCATCTGTAAATACCAAAAGCAAATTCGGATCACTAGAAAACTCAGTTCCTTGTAACATTCAGGCATTCACTTCTAGAAATTCTATAACCAGCAAAAGACAAAAAAAAAAAAAAAAAGACCTAAAGATGCGTCCTCAACTGAACATTCGTCATTTTTGGAATATTTGTAGTTTTTTGCCAATGTTACTTCTTATTCTATATAAATAATGAAACGCTCCCACTTAAGGTGTAACTTCCTATCTTGTTGGATCTTTACTCTGCTTACACCTTTAGTAACTACAAATGTATAAGACAGCGTCCTTTATAAAAGTATTATCTACTTTATACGTTGTTAACTTTAGTCATTCATGTTATGTTATTTCTCACATACATTATTGGCTCCGCGTGATCACTGAGACATCCTTCTTGGCCTCTTCTCAGGGATGTTGGTATCTTCTGGGTCCTTGTAGTGAAACTGAGGGATATACCACTTATAACACACTTTACCGAGAGTACCCAAGTTTCACCTGGCGAAGGTGTCGGGCGTACTATCATACTCTTAAATAATAATTATTAATAACTTAAAAGAGAAATAAATGACTGGGAGGAGATATATATATCTTTTATTTGGTCGCATGGAGTATCGGACTCCAGTACTGCTGTAGCGGGATTAATTTAATCCCGTTTACTAAAACCCAGCACAAGCTGGGTTTTAGTTCTTAGATAATATGAACAGTAGCGACATACTTTCTAAGAACGTTAATAAATGGAAAACCAATAATTAGTATTACAAAACACTTTGGCAATAACAGAATTATAAAACAAGGATTATTATAAAGAAGAAACAAAATGTTTTGCTTAAAAAGTAAAAAAGTAACTCACTTCCCTCTTTGCTAAGTTTTAGTGCTGCCATCTGTTGACCACATTTTAAACTTTCTTATAGTACATGCTATGCAGCTAATTATGGCACTAATTATATAATGAGTAAACTAATAGGTTTATAAAACCTTTTTGACGTGAGAATTATCAAATAAACAATTGAGTAACGTTTATAGGAGGCTGCCACATCACTAAACTTCTTCTTGTACTTTTTCACACTGTTCCAACCCGTAAATTTTATCATGTACATTGCGCAACATCAAATATTTTCTTTTAGTCAATACCTTCTGGAATTAAAATTTATTCTTCGCCTCTAGTAATATTAAGATAAAGTATCTCAGTACGTTTTCTTACCTGTTGGTGTGCAGCTAATTCTCTCGTATAGGAGACACGTACAAATAAATATAATTGTGATACATTTCACGAGTCGGGGCGCTCGCCTTGTCAAACGATGGGATAATTAAAAAAAAAAAGATAATATGGTGATGAGTAAGGTTGAGAATGCTGAATGCAGTTCTTCATTTTATCAGTATCACGATTATATTTATTTGTACGTGTCTAGTATACGGGAGAATTAGCTGCACACCAACAGGTACAAAAATGTCAGTTCTCTCTCTCCACGACATTTGTTAGATTATCTCACTACAGATACGATTTCACTGCGTTTTTTAATTACGTAACTCAAACTTCTACATTACATATTTTGAGGGAGGATATTACTGTGAATTTACAAAATGAAACTACTTCTCATCACTGGTAAGATATCAAAAGCACTGAATTTGTTTCGAATTTACTTATGAGAAGTACATGATTTCAACAAATTCACGCAAAAAGAACTTCTTATCATTTACTGGTCATTAACACGGAAAGTTTCATATTCGTAAGCCATGAAAATAGACTCACTGTTATTATCGCAACAGAAAGTCTCTAAGGGTCAGTTCTACAATAGACCGCTAAACTTCTAGTCAGCGCTAAGTTGAGGCCAACTCTCACTTTGCGTACTCTCATTGGACAAAATCAGACTTGGCCTCAACTTAGCGCTGACTAGAAGTTTAGCGGTCGATTGTAGAACTGACCCTTAAAAGTATCTTTTCAACTCTGTCCATCATTTTCTGTTTCATTACGAATTTCAGTTTTTTTTCCAGGTTCGAAGCACAGTGCATTAAAATGAGAAAGATGTCGAAAAAAAAAGTATAAAGACCAGGTATTAAAACTAAATATCATCACCTTGTTGAAATGCTTTCTGGGAAAAAAAGAAAAAAAAAACTTAAGCGGGAATCGAGGTCGGGTCTCTCAACCGGTAAGCCGATCGATTAGTTTACCGAAGCAGCTGTGCAGCAGCGATTTGCAAAGGGTATTTACATCGCATGCCGTAAAGAACAAGGCGTCACTAGATATCACTAGTGCTTTGTTTCCAGTGCACATTCCTGATGAGCAAATCAAATTTCACATGAGTATATCTTTTGTTTCTCCGTTTCTTTATTTCGTCATTCTGATAATACTTTATAATCCACAATAATCTCAACGCTTTATCCTTGACAATGGAACGGCGCTCGTTTCGAAACCATCGGAGTTTGCTTTAAACTACAGTGCTTTTATACTCAACCCGGAGACTGTTCAATACACCGGTAAGTTACAACTGTATATTAAAAACAGTCTTCCGCACAGGATGATGGACTTTAAATTATTTTAAGTGTCGTATAACACGCAGCAATTACTGGATCTAAACGAAGTCCAAAGAGAACCAGATAATTTGTTACGAATAATATTGGTCTCTCGACTTTCGTTACTTCAAAACAATGAACCTACAGAGCACGAAGTTACGGAAGCTTCTGTCACATACTTTACTTCAAGCATTTCTATCCTTGTTTTCGTGGACAGCAACTGCTTAAAATTGCATGGCGATGTAGCCAATTAAATGTCCGGACCCTCCAGTTACGTTGGTGGTAACTGGTCAGATATAAAACACTCAAAGGCACTTCTTCTCCGGATTTCTTGGTGACAGCTCAATATTTTTCAATGCAAATAGGTTTCTAATTGCGTTTTTACGATGGAAGAATCAACGCCAAAAATACGTGCACATAAGTAAGCGATTTTGATACTCCGTTTCTATAAAAACTATCAACCACTGTCTTCTACAATTATTATATCTCGATGAAAATCAGGTGCAACGAATTTTTACGTACACATTCATTCTTCAAAAATCTGAATTTTATTTAAGGCATTTAGGCAACTTCAGCTCAGCCCGTATGGATGAGAGAATTGGTAGAATAAAAAAAATGGGAGAACCCCGAGAAAACCCGGGGCCGCGGTGGCTCAATTGGTAGAGCGCTCACCTCTGGTGCTAGAGTTGTAGGATCGATCCCTGTTCATGCAGGACAAACACCGTGTACATGGGTTTCCTCGCGGTTCTCCCGTTCCCTCCCACTTTCTTCATTCCACCAATTCATTTCATCATCATCCATCTGTCCTGCGTCAAAGTTACTTAAAGGCCTTAAAACTGAATTCAATTCAAATTCAATTCCCGAGAAAACCAACGTGCATGGTGTTTGCCCAACACAGAGCCCACATGACATGAGCTAGGATTAAACCGAGGACAAGCACTAGAGGTGAGAACTCTACCACTGAGCCACCGTGGCCCAACTCAAAAATCTACAACAGCATGAACACAATGAGTTTACTGGTTCATAACTTCAATTTAACAGTAATATGTTCTTCATATTCCCGGTAGTTGTACAATAACTTCTCAGCTAAGGAAACCATTTGTGAACACACTATCGCTGTTAATTTATTTCTACTTTGATATTGGTAGATTGCAATAATATCATGTCGTATCTGAGGGAATGGCATTCCTTCGTGAATTACTTCGGAGGAAAGGCAGCAGACAGGGCCTTGAGATTAACTACCACTCTGATTTTCGCCTAACACATATAATGAAAAATCGCGAGTCGAAATGTAAACATTGTATGAGCCATTTTCTGGAAAATGTGTTTCTTGATGAAATCGCATTCAGAGTGCAAATGGCCATAGTTTATGGTCATTTCAAGTCTCAATAAACTTAAAAAATAATTCAGTGATGAAAACAGAGCGCGACAGATATAAGTGCCTACACGTGTAGCTGTAAAATTTCGATTTTGGTACGATTTCAATTATATTTTACAGAAAGAAAAGTTCAGGACGGCCATCTTGAGTAGTGTTTGAATTCACTTAATTTATAGGTGGCCACTACACTACGCTGACTTGGTGTTCTATCGACATTCATTCCTTCAGAGGAAGTCAACTGGAACATCTGAAGCTTGCACCAACAGCAGCATTTTCTGCTGCAAAATTTAAAACCGCTATTGTTTTCAACAGACCCTTATATTACAGTTCCTGTAACAATTTTTCATGAATATTATTAATTTTTATTGTTTTTTACACTATACAAGAACAAAAATTATTTATATTAATACCCTTTCAGTTTGAACTTACCTTCAAACCGCAAACAGCTAAGAAATCTTCGTTGTACGGATTTCCAGTGATTGAAAGAACTGTGAAAGGAATTGGTGCTGATGCCAGTCTTGTAAGAGTAAGTTTCCTTTTCGAAGAGTCAGCCTGTTTCAAGAGCGCACTCAGCTGAAGAACTGTGATTTTGCCCTTCTCATGGGAAACAGCTGTAAGGAAAGAAGAAAATTAAACCACGTCATATTTAACATAAAACAAAAATAATCTTATGCAGTCATTATCTAAAGAAAACTTCATGGATCTCGCTACACATACATTTCATTGAAGAAAGATTTTTTTTTTTTTTTTTGAGAGAGAGAGAGAGATTAAAACTTTCGGTAACTTTCTTCGAGGAAAGGTTAGCGTTAATATTAGACTCATCCCACAATCTAATGCAGAGGAGAGAAAATATGGAATGAAAAAAAAAAAAACACCTGTAGCTGAGATGTACTTTCGTTAATGTTACTCTTAATTCTAATTATCTAATTATGTTTTTCACGTCCCTAACAAAATCCAGAAAACTAATGAGAAATATTGTATTTAAAAAAATATTATATTACGGCCTAATTTTAAAGTAATAGGAAGAAGACATAAGGAACTAGCATACAGCAAGTCATATTAGAGGAAAATCTGAAAACTCTCATACAATTTTCGTATCTGCCACACGTTGTCTTCCGCCAATAACAGCAGTGAACAGACTATGATCAGAGAATATTTCAGACGAAATGTCTTTCTATATCTTAGCATATAGCACAATACTACTGTCTTTTTTTAAAGTCTCAGAATGAGGGAGGAAGTCGGTCTGGGCCTAAGTTGAAGGTACCATCCCGACATTTGTCTGGCGTGACAGGAAAAACCCTGGAAAAAACCTGTCAGGATGGTCGGCCGCTGGTATCGAAACACGGACATCCCGACTGCAAAGCCAACGCTCTATGAACTGATCTATGGCCGCTTGGTGATGCGAGGGAGGAAGGAGAACGAAGTGAAGAAGAGTTCCAAGGTGATAAGTTAGAAAGTTTACAGAACCCAATTTAAATGTACGATCAGATTCATAGAAAAAACGCAAGTAAAATTTATTCAAAGTGCAACAGTTGTACAATTTGATGTCATCCATTCAATATACGTAGAACGCGCAATACACCAAACGTGAATTTTAAGTCTATACTGAACCCAACTAAGTTGTAATGCCATATTATACAACTTATTATACTTAAAAGTGCATATTCTATGAATATGTGTGTACAATGAGAAACGAAAAAAAAAAACTATCTACCGGATTATCTGAGGCCTTAAAAAGAACTGTTAAAAAAATATTGCAGATAACAGGACGATAACAAAACATTCGGGGCAAATTTCTGGCCAGAAATTTCTTTTTTAAAAAATAAACTTCTTTTTCTGAGACCATATTCTTTGAGACTGAATGGAATTGCGTCATTACGATAATACGAGTGATTTCAAAACTAAACAATCATATTATTGAGTTTGCGTTCACACGTTCTCGACAGCGAAATATGTAGAACGTACTAAATTATATCTTTTAATCAAGGACTCCCGATAAATATACCGTACAATTATCAATGATAATTAACTTAAAATAATACCCATTAAAATTAAGATTCAAGTAGGAAACTGCTTTCAAATAGACCATACTTACCCAGATGCTGTCTTTTTCCATACGGTGATGATAAACAACACATTGCAACTCGCCTAATCATATGAGCGGAAAGTAACTGTCGAATGGTTTGTCCTTGATCACCAGAGTAATTCATACGTACATTTTCAAACGCTCCTTCTTGCGATCCTAAAGTTGGTACCTGGAAAGAATACAAAAATAAAACGTTCTTTCAACTATCCAAACGACACATATTACGCGACAACCGCTAATTCCAAAATCTTCATAGTTCGCTGCAGGAAACTAAAACTCTATAACTTGAAAACTATTAAGTTTATTAACAAAAAAAAAAATTGTGCGTACTTACAACAATGTTTAAAGTTTTATTTCTGCTTGCTGAAGTTTATTTCTAGGGTTGGATCACAAAATAATAGATTCGCTATCGATTTCGACCAAGACCTGGAAGTCGCTTTCTAGGGTGCATGACAATGCAAAACATAATTATGGATTAAATGCATGTAAAAAAATCTGAAGGCGAAGTCCTAACAAAAAACTAAGTAACTCTATGGCTTACGGAACTCGCAAGTTCATCGCCGCAGTAACAAACGTTCCCCTTTGGATTCTATCCTGGGCAACATCAAACCAGATTTCATCATGAGCCCCTACTTCTCGAAGATCCCTTCTAATATTGTCCTCCCAACGGTCTCTTTCCGTCCGACTTTCCAACAAAGATAGAATATAATCTTCCTTTTACATGTAAAAAAATTATTTTGAAGGAACTTCGAAATACGTGCGGTTTCGGAGCTACACACAATCAAAATTAACGCTCAATCTTAACAAATGACAATCGAAGTAGTACCCGATACGTCAATCTGAGGGAGTGTCGTATAGACAGGTTTCGCAACACAAGAATCTTATGATCAAAGTATTAATATGGTTTAACCCTACGTGCACCAAGGGGTTGCGCGTAACATCGTGCACCAAGGGAGGGTTAAAAAAATGTCCACTATATAAATAGTTATTATCTGTCCGGGAAAATGTAATTTTCTATTGAATTTTGTACTAAACGTAAACTAAGACAACTAAAGGCTACCAACGAAACAATTATTAAGTATGTCAACATTTTTATTTGTTATTCTCAGAATATAATTTAACATCAAGGAAATGCTATTAGCATATTCCCCTAATTACAAGAATAAGGATATGGTACTACCGACATAAATTATTTTCATTGTTGAAAGCTACAGAGTAAACATTATTTTATTACATTACCTGCCAAAAGTCATTATCGGTTACTCTGAATCACTAATATTGCATTTACAAGCGAGGCAAATGTAGGTTTTTTCACTATGTTTTCCACAAACAAAGGCTTCACATTTTGCGCATACAATTGTTGTTTTTGCAAGTTTCTTCAATTGAACATTTTTCGATCTGGCTTCTTTGCAACAAAGAACACATCTTCCTCTTCCTGTTTTTGGTTCTTTCACTTCGGTAGCACTTTTCGTGATTCTGTGTCCCAAAACATTTTCTATTGCTGTGACAACGTGATTCTGGAGACCAATTGGGTCCTTAGCTCTTTCCTGCACATTTTCTTTGATAAGATCCATGCAGAGTTTTTGGAGGAAACTATACCGTTTGTTAGATCTTTTTTTATGCCACTCTGGATTATTCAACACGTAAATAGTATATGAATTGATACAAATGATGTCCAACAAGGAAAAAAACACAGATAATGGCCATCTTCGAGTGTTCCTTTTGGTGGTATACTTTCTGGCCATTTGATCAATGGAGTCGACTCCGCCTTTGGTTGAGTTATAAAATATAATATCGGACTTATTTTTATGAGTTTCATCGCATTTTGTATCCATATGCTGTGTCGAGAGCATGACTAGTACTTTCTTTGGTTTTTCCCGAACAATGTACGACACAAGAGTGACTGGTGGATTACCAGAAGCAGGATCCGTAAATGCAAATATATTGGAGTGTAACTCTCTGCCTTTAGTGGACTTCAGTTCTTCTGGAATGTGCTTCCTATTGCACTGCATCGTTCCAACTAGAGTAAGATTATAGTCTCTGTACAATTCTTCGGCAAGCTCTACAGATGTATAATACCTGTCAGTTGTCACATTGCGTCCTGTATTCACAATGGGAGCAACAAGTCGTTTCACTATTTCTTTAGGTCCCCTTGATTGGGGGGTCGATCCCTCTACTTTGCCGGCATAAACTTCCATATTGAGGACATAACGCTGTTCACAGTCTGCTAACATTCTTATCAATATCCCGTACTTTTTGGGTTTATCCTTCATGAACACCTTGAACGGGCATCTTCCCCTGAAAGACGAAAGCATTTCATCGACAACAGTGTTTTGGCCAGCTTTGTAGTGCTTGGTAAACGTTTGATTTGTAAGCTGAAATATTTCACGTAAAGCAGCAAATTTGTCTGTAGCTCTTCTTTCAACCCTTGTACTTTTGTCATCAAATCTGAGAACACTTAGAAGTGAAGTGAATCGATTTCGACTCATGCTTGCTATATATGAAGACCTACCATGTTCTTTTGACCATAAATCATGATAATTCAAATTGTTGTCGTTGTTTACACCCATCAAAATCAGAATCCCAATCAAAGCCAGCATTTCAGTCTCATTGGTTTCAGCAACATTTCTTCTTTGCGCCTCTTCATTAGTGTATTTAACAATTAGTGATAAAATGTCTTTCGTAAAAAAAATAGAAAATGATTCTGTTATACTGCTTACCTTTCCTGATGGTCGTAAGCCTGATTTTTCACGAATAATGTTGTTGCGTTCTGCGTGTAGGACGGGGAGCTTCTTTAGTATAAACTCGGCCACTTTTAGCAACGTAAGTCATGCCGGATGAAAGGGAACTTCCCCCTTCATCGTCACTACTGCAGTCACTATTATTCGTTCCTTCGCATTCTTGATCATAATTTCCATTGTCTACATCGCTGAAGTGATCTTCACTTTCACTTAGAATTTCATCCACGCTAGATGCAGAGTCACTGTCATCTGTGTTCATTGCCAGTTCGCGCTCAGTGTCACTATCGGAAACAAAATACGCCATATTTGCTTTCAAAGGAAAGTAAAAACGTGTGCTGTTTACTTTACTCACACTTTCCACTGAAGAATGCCGATTCTCAACTGTTTATCACAAATATATGGTACTAGATCTAGTGAGGAAGCGTGGTTTAGAAACTGCGATTGGCAGACCACCATTGGTGAATGACACTTTGTAACAACTGTGCCCGCAACAGCGCCTAGCGTCAGAATCTTAAACTTTAACTCGATTTAACTTCATGCACATTATGGTGACACGTTGCACCAAGGGTGGGTACTTTATGTCCACCACGAAAACTTCTTTTAAAAAATAGGTTAGTTTCTAGAAATTAAAAACACTGAAAGGCAGAAAATACAATTTACATAATTTTTTACACAAAACCTGAATTATGATATGATACTAACGAAATATTCATAAAAATCGTTATTTAAGAAAAGGGTGGACATTTTTTAACCCACCTTGGTGCACGTAGGGTTAAAAGGCCAGCATAAAAATCCTCTAAGCTGTATTCATGGTGTCTACTAATTTTGTAACTTGAAATTCCCTGTGTTTTGAAGGTTTTTCCATGATAATTTCTTCCAAATTACCTGAGTTCTTGGTATAGTGGAACAGGTAAATAATACAAAATTACAGTTTTTAATTAATCCCATCGCCACCACCAGAAGGAAGTGGGAGGATACAGGAGAACTCCCGCGTATGGTGTTTGTCCCAAACAAAGCTCAAATGGCTTATCTAGGATCGAACCGAAGACCCCAAGCTTCAGAAATGAGTGCTCTACCACTGAGTCACAGCGGTCCTTGCTGATTGCGAATTACTTCTTGTACATAAAGTGTAGCAACGTACAGACATCTTATTCTTGGCGTTTATACCAGTGCCTCATGTTTGTTATTACAAAATTCAGTTGTCTAAATTTCGCAACTGAATTGGATTTGAATTTATTTACGGCATTCAGGCATCTGGATTCCTTAGACCGGAATAGAGAAGATAAAAGATGAGGAAAGGACTTGGTCAGAGAAACAAGTGAAGACTGTCGGCTGCTGGTATCAAACAAATGGCATGCTGAATGCGAAACAAACGAACGCTCTAACCAACTGAGGTAGGACCGCTCGTTAAAGTTTTGCACTTCTTCGGCTACTTTTATATGTTCATGGCTAGCTTCCTCGGTCTTAAATCTTAACAGCCAACTTCCGACAAGCATTCATGAACACTGAGTAAGGCGCCACTGGTACAATGTAGTGTATGTGGGCTCCGTCGTACATCCACCCTGCAGGAATATTGGGCCACTATGTTCTCCCATTACTTGCAGTTTAGTGCCCGCTAAAACATATACAGTGTGAACGTAAAGTAATGGGATTGCAGAAGGATATATCAACGCAACGAAACACGGTACAGACACAAAACAAGCACGAAATAAAATACAGATAATCTCGGTTTTTACCTGGTTGTTCATTGCAATTTAATATAGGCTCCTCTGATAGGATTGCAAACATCTAAACGGTATTCCGGTTCCTACCACACAACAAATACCATTAGACAGATTGACAGGTGTGCTTATTTAGCTGTATTAACGCCTGTTCTCCCACCCCTCCTCACCTGAAGTTATAAAGAAAATCTTTTTTGAAAATTTCTGTTTCGTGTGTCTATCATGTTCCGTTGGGGATGGTTTGACAGTTTGAAACTCCATCATGACTTTACGGACTCACTGTATTTATGTATATAAAAGGCCTGTCTGAAAAGTTTCCGACCTTCTATTTTCCTGAGGAAAACAATGAACGTAGGATAGCATTACTATACACAATAATGGGGTTATCCTTCCTGTACATGACTGCTGGGTGGCGTGATCCTTGCTTCAGCATCTATTAGGATACTAGTGTGTAATGTTGTGTGGTTCTTCTGTCGCAGTTTCATTCACGGCAAAATGACAGAACGTGTGGAACGATACTGCATCAAGTTCTGCCAAAAACTTAGACATGGCGCAGAAACAATAAGTAAGATTCAACAAGCTTTTGGCTACGATGCCATGGGGAGTACACAAATAAACCAGTGGTACAACACAAATAAACCAGTGGTACAATCGGTTCAAAGATGACCGCACGTCGGGGAAACTTCAAAGTGATGTTCATTGTGTTCTTTTCACTACAGTGGCATCGTGCATCATGAATAGCTAAGGAAAAAACAAGACGAACAGTTACCTTGCATACATGATGCAGTTCGTCGTAAGATACCAGACCCACGGGCTTCACAAAACTGACCCCACGTGAGAACAAGACTGGCCAAGAACCGCATTCCTGTCATTCGCCAAGCCCCATACTCAATGGACATGGCTCCTTGTGACTTCTAGCTTTTCCCTAAAGTCAAATCGACACTCAAAGGTACCCGCTTTGACATCCAAGAGGACATCGTGCACAATGCGACGACGGCATTGACAGCAGTTCCAAACGAGGTGTCAGTATATAGAAGCTGAAGGCACCTATTTCGAAGGGGATTAGGAATTGAAACACATAAGGTATATAATTTTATTTCCCCTGCCTATGGTCGGATACTTTTCAGACAGTTGTACTCCGTGTTTCAGTGTACATAAGTCGAAAAATGGATACCTCAAGGTCACAAATATAAATCTGAAAGGCATGTACTCCCAGAAAAACTGGAAGCACGCAGTTAATATTTTATTTTATTTCAGTAATATACATTACTAAAAAACATGATTGTTAACACCATGCTACATCCTTCCGAACACTGTCTAGGTGAACACTCTTAGAATAAGTGCGGTCATAAAAACTTGATTTTTGGCATAACATGTTGACGAAAAAAATTCAGTTCAAGGAAATTGCACTGTTGTAATGTACTATTAAAAGAGCTAACAATTATCAAGTGTTAATATACTAGTCAGGCAAACGAAGTACAACAATAATTATATTTTATTAACAATACCCTATTATTGATTACTGAATCTATGGCGACATTTTTGTTTCTTTCAATATTCTTCAAATATTTACACTCACATACATTCTCGTGCGTCCGACACAAGTAAACAAATGGCTTGCTGAAGAGTACTCGGCAAAGATCTCACTATCATGGCTTCAAAAATAGTAAGGTATTTGCCAAGTCAGTTTTTGGAAAGCCATTTGTCGGTAATCGCGACGGGACACAATTATGGCGGTATCCCAGAAGTTAACAAATGATTTGCTAAAGAGTACTCGACAAGCGTCTCGCTATAATGGCACCAGAAATAGCAAGGGGTTTGCCAAGTCAGGTTTAGTGAAGCATCTGTTAACTGCTAGGGGAGAGAGATTAAGAGTACGAGAGAGAGAGAGAAATACACCCGTGAACACAAGCCGCGTTCACACAGTCGACCAAATGCTGTGTGAGTTGGTTCTCCGGCGCAAGGTTGTAAGGTACAAATAACCTTGCGTCCCTCTACCAACTTTAAAAACAATAGAGGCCCTCACAGACGGCAAGTACTTGACGAGGTTGTGAGGCTTTCAACTAACATTTGCCTGTACCACAAATACCAGTTCATTTAAGCTTCTTTAATGATCTTCATACTGGATCGAGGAATAAGTACGGGTAGCTTCATATTTCTCATTAGCCACCGATAATTTTTAAATGTATTCCTATAACGAGAAGCTAACGACCTCTCAGAATGGCACTGCTGATGGTAGATTAACGTTCATTCTTCTCAATCTCAGGAAATCAAATATCTGCCACACAGGACAAAGAATAGCTTCAACTTGAACCTGCAATACTAGTTTTAGAGAACAATCTCGGTCAACAATTCTAAACAAAAACAATAACGGAATATTGTGTTTGGACAAAACTCCACTGGGCACAGAATACCTTGCAGGTTTACCATTTCAAGTCTTCTGTTAATTGCATGGTGTGTACTAATTTTTTGACTTGAAATTCCCTGAGTTTTCCATGATAATTTTTCCCCAATTACCTGAGTTCTTAATATAGTGGAACATGTAAATAATACGCAATGACATTTTTTTAATCCTACCACCACTCAGTCCAAGCATCGTCTACATTATTGCTATTTCACAAGTGAAAAGGAAGATAATTTCTTTAAAATAGAAGATTTTAAGAGATTGAAAAAAATCCGGTCAGCAGTGGGAATCGAACCCACGATCTCCGCCTGGGTGGGGCAGCTCTCTTACCACCTCGTAAATTTCCTTCATAACTTTTAGATTTCCCTGAGTATTCCAGATTTATAAAATTCCCTGAGCATTTCAGGTTTTCCAGGGTGGTAGACACTGGCAGTTGTCGATCATAAGCGGAGCTTAAATATGTGTACTGGGTACTATCTCGATTGTGGTTTGCTAAGCCAACACCGCTTACGTAATTATTTTTCAAAATATGACGTCATTTACCAAGATATTGCCCTAATTTTGTACGGTTGTAGCTCCGATACTAAGCATGTTCCGAAATAACTTCAAAGAAACTATTTTTCTTTCCTCTTTCGTGTCAGGAGTTCACCCTGAAATCTTTTGCGTACATTAATTTGTCACCTTGTATAGAAAGTAAAAAATTAAAGAATTTGAATTTTTATCTAAGGCCTTTAGGTGTCTAAGACTCAAGCCGGGATAGGAGAGGGGAAAGGATGTTGGAAGGTGTCGGCCACGGCCTATATTGAAGGTGCCATCCAGGCATTTACCTGGTGCGACTGAGGGAAAACCCTGGAAAACCTCAGTTAGGAGGTCGGCCGCTGATGTCGAACCTCCCGAATGCTACGCCAACGCTCTACCACTGAGCTACGTTGGCTCGGTAAAAAAAAATAAAGACAAAGTGTTATGACAATATCAAAATGAAAAGAAAGCCAAAAATGTGGCCCGAAATAAAAAAAATAATAATTACACGTGGAAGTGAATTTTCAAAGTCAACTGTTACTTCTTTTTACATTTCAAATGAAAAAAAAAAAAAAAACAACTGACACTGGAAATCTCTTCCACATAAATTACTCGAATTTTCCCTATTCAGCAGATCTCGTGGAGAGAAAGCTGACATTTCTTACCTGTTGGTACATAACTATTTCTCTCGTATATAAAATATACAAAACACTAAATAAAACCGTAACATATTTTGCTATTCTAGGTGGCTGCACCCTCGAACGACGAGGAAGTTAAAATAATATAGGGCAGGTAAAATTTATAAAATGACAGGATGAGAATGCTATGCTGTCTATATAATGAACCATGAAGAGGACAGGAACAATGTTACCAGACTATGACGTCACTTCCATGCTCACATTTGTATGAATGTGAACTGGATGGATATAAACACTATGACCGAATGTAACGAATATATAAAGTGTTCTATATGACAATCAAGTATTGTATTTGATATTGGAATCCTACCTTTGTCAATTTTTCCTGTGGCAAGGTTTAATTTTGGTTGAAATTTATGAATATAATAATCGTTTTCACGTACATTTCTTACAATCGGTAAATTCGTTTTATGTACAATAAAAACATCAGTAATGCTATGTAGTGAATTTTTTAGTTGTTGGAATAAGCTTGAGTTGGGGTGTGGATGATTTGCATCATGCATATGTTCTTTCACCTAAATGAAACTTTACTACGTTTATTCGAAGCCAGCGATCATAGCCATTAGATCACGAGGGCTGGGTAAGATCAGTCATCACAAACGTCGCCCTCATGTAAGTTAACCCCCATGAAGGTAAGCCTTCTGAAATTTATAGCATTGTAAGTCTTCACGCCGTTTCGCCACTGACACCCTCACAGTATATTGGAAAAAGGAAAAGCAACCTTTGTTCTAATTCAATGTATCATTCGCCTAGTGTGACAGGAAAACAAAGGTAAACCTGTCTAGTCAGACCTGAAGTTCGATCCCAAGACCTCTTATTACGAGCGGAATATGCTACCTCTCAGTCACCTTGCTCAGTAAAACTATTAGTCTATATTTGTACCCAATAAAGAGGAAAGGAGCAGGATATATATATCTGGTGTAGTAAAAAGTAATCCATTATTTTGCCAATAGATGGCTTCAGGGATCTGAATCTCGCGTTGTATAAGTCCGATCGGGTTCAACGAGATGGCGTTCAAACGATGAGATTGCGTACTACAAACACTTCAGATAGTTGTGATGAGTTGACTCAGTGTTGTGTGAGCGCGCGTCAAAATGGACACTAGCAAAGAGAAAATACGCTACATTTTACAGTTTTTCTTCGATAAAGGCGAAAACGCAAGCCAGGCGGCTGCAAATGTGAATAGTGTTTATGGTCCTGATACTGTAACAGCCAATCACGCGCAATTTTGGTTTCGTCGATTCCGT
>JAGDQP010016039.1:0-41358 GCA_022664845.1 Lepisma saccharinum | reverse complement strand
TTGTGAAGGGCCATTTACAGGCTTTCTTGTTATACTGGCCATTTACACCAGTTGGCTGATTGTGAAGACCTTCTACATCTTCATCTTCTATCTTTTTATATTATTTTTAATTAACAGCTAAATTTTGATATGACCAAGATAAGGGGCTTCCCCCGTATCGGGACGGGCGTAAGCCATAGTGCTGTTACCGCCCATAAAATTAATTTTATCTTATCTACCATGATTGATTTCCACCAACGTTTTCTTGTGTTGCAGAGTCAGTACCGACGTTTTATATCTATTTTTACTGATGGATCCAAATCAGATGAATTTGTTGGATGGGCGTTTGTTGTAGAAGGGGAATCCAGCCAATTTTGTCTTAATCCCAAAGCCAGTATTTTTACTGCTGAGCTATATGCTCTTTTAAAGGCTTTGGATTTTAGTCTTGTTCATGGTTTCAACCGCATCCTTGTTTGTACAGATTCGAAGAGTGTTGTTCAAAGCCTCGTCAATCTGTATTCGAAACATCAGCTCGTGCAAGATATTCTCTGTAAGTCACGCACCATCTGCTCTGCCGGTGGTGAGGTTGTCTTTTCGTGGATACCAAGTCATGCTGGTATCCATGGTAATGAATTGGTAGACGCTGCTGCTCGTGGGGCCTTTTTAGGAGCTAACATTGATATTCTGCATGTCCCATTTCAGGACATGATGATTAAGGCAGGTTACACGGAATGAATGGCAGCGACGATGGAATGACGTTGCTTTTAATAAATTGAAAGAAATTAAGGTAATTGTTGCTCCATTGAAATCATCTTGCCGAGATAGTAGGCGTGAAGAAGTCCTTTTATGTCGTCTACGTATAGGAGACAGTCGGCTGACACATGGATATCTGTTACGACTGTTGGATCCACCACATTGTAATCATTTCAATGTGGTTTTAAGTATTCGTCACGTCTTTTTAAATTGTCACGTCTATTTAGATGTCATCTCAGACAACATTATAACCTTCCGAATGACATGGCGTCATTGTTAGGGAATGAACCAGGTTTGTTGCGGATAGTTTTTAGGTATACTTGTGAGACAGGTCATCTCCCGTCGCTTTGCGATTATTATGTCCCTTAGCTGTTAAGTGTTATGCATTACAATTGTTCTATTTTGTGAAGGTCCATTTACGGGCTTCATGTTTTTATCTCTACCTCATTGTGCTAGAGACTCTAGCCATCTTTCGTTTTTACCACTATTCTTTCTGTTCCTGAAGAGAGTTTACATCTTCAGGTTTTATATTATTTCATTATTTTAGTTATCAGCTATTTTTAGACGTGACAAAGATAAGGGGCTTTTCTCGTATCGGGACGGGCGTAAGGCATAGTGCTGTTACCGCCCATAAAATTCATTTTATCATTAGGAGAACCAACATAGAGGATTTCAGTTACTTTCACCTCATTTATCATCCACAAATGCTTCATTATTTCATGTCCTTTTGTGCTGCGACTTATGCCTCCACGCAATGTCGAGAGATGTGTTATGGATGTACTTTCATTGACGCAGGCCCCTGGGATCCGAGGAAAGGGTGCGGAACCATTGGATAGCGCCTAGTTCTTAACAGGAGATTCTTGGATGGTCTAGCTCGGTGAGACTGGGAAGTGCGCCATTGGGGAGCTCTTCGGACCTTTGGTCTCGCCAACACTGTGGAGAGTGGGTGTCCCAAGTATCCATCAGTCGGGAGTACAAGTGATTTCGACGCCAAGTCATTTGACTTCCTCTCGATTTCCAGCTTGCTGATAAAAGAGATGAAGGTAGTAACAGGCAGTCTCGTTGGTTCCTAAGAACGAAGAAGAAGAAGTGTGGGTATTTACAATTTTCATTCATCATGGCTCCACCACATCCTAATAAGTCGCCTTTGCGGACAGACAAGGACAGCAAGAAGACCAAGAGACAGAATGAGGAGAAAGTCACTGAATTTAATAGTAAGAAGGCGCATATAGTTACCAAATCAACCAGTGACAAATCAGAGAAAATCGAAGTAGAGGAACAAGCAAGTATCGTACCGACTACCAGACGATATTTTGTGATTAAATTAAAGAATGAAGCAGAGAACCCAGGGATTTGAAGGGTTTATCCCCTTTCATTATACAAGAAGAACTTAATTATGTTGCAGGCGAACTTGAACATGTTAAAAAGCTTTGAATTTTTAACCTAGCTAGTGCCCGAATTTTATCTCTTGTTTTTACCGATGGGTCGAACTCAGATGAATCTGTTGGATGTGCGTTTGTTATAAATGGGGAATCCCACCAATATTGTTTTAATCCTAAAGCTATTATTTTTATCGTTGAACTATATGCCCTTTTAAAAGCTTCGGATTTTATTCTGGTTCGTGGTGTCTACTGCATCCTTGTTTGTACAGATTCGCTCAGTGTTGTTCAAAGCCTCGAAAATATGTATTCTAAGCATCCGCTCGTGCAAGATATTCTATGGAATACACACACCGCGTGCTGTTATCGCCCATACAATTCATTTTATCTTATTGAATTCCAGGAACGCTTTCTTGCGTTGCAGATTCAGTACCCAAGTTTTATCTGCTTTTACCGTAATTTAGATGAATCTGTTGGATGCGAAATTGTTGTACAAGGGGAAGCGCGCCAATTTTGTCTTAATCCCAAAGCCAGTATTTTTACTGCTGAATTATAAGCCCTTTCAAAGGCTTTGGATTTTATTCTGGTTCGTCAACCACACCCTTGTTTGTGCAGATTCGCTCAGTGTTGTTCAAAGCCTCAACAATACGTATTCTAAACATCCGCTCGTGCAAGTTATTCTATGGAAGACACACGCCGTCTGCTCTGCCGGTGGTGAGATTGTCTTTTCGTGGATACGCAGTCATGTTGGTATCCATGGTAATGAATTTGCAGACCAAGCTGCACGTGAGGCCTTTTTAGGAGCTATTATTGATATCCAACTTGTCCCATTTCAGGACATGTTGATATATTATAGACAAGTTACGGGAAATGAATGGTAGCGATGATGGGATGACGTTGCTGTTAATAAATTGAAAGAAATTAAGGTAACTGTTGCTCCATTGAAATCATCTTGCCGATATAGTAGGCGTGAAGAAGTACTTTTATGTCGTCTACGTATTGGACACAGTCGCCTGACACAGAGATATCTGTTACGACTATTGAATCCACCACATTGTAATAATTGCAATGTGGTTTTAAGTATTCGTCACGTCTTTTTAGATTGTCCCGGATATAATCATCTCAGACAACGTTATAAATCCCCAATGACATGGCGTCATTGTTAGGGGATGAACCAGGTATGTTGCGAAGAGTTATTAGTTATCTCCGTGAGACAGGTTTCTCTCCGTCTCTCTGAGATGAATATGTCCCGTAGCTGTTAAGTTTTATGTAGTATTATTTTTGTGAAGGCCCATTTACAGCCTTCACGTTTTTACCTTTTATACTAAAGACACTATACATCTTTAGTTTTTAGCACGAATTTATTTTTCTGAAGACAGTTTACATCTTCAGCTTTTATATGATTTTATAATTTTAGTTTATTAACAGCTATTTTTAGACGTGACAAAGATAAGGGACGTGGGCGTATGAGGAGGGGCGTAAGCCATAGTGCTGTTACCGCCCATACTACAATTCATTTTATCTTACGATAGGTCATGGGAAAGGACGAAAATTTTACAAAATTCTATACAATTAATCCACAGATTTAAAATAGGAATGCCTTTAACAGTAGGTAATTTCACGGTTATACAAAGAAGTGTTAAGTGATAATGAAATAAATAACAGGCCCTGGTCACTGTTCAACTTTCTGTATATTTTATTACCTTATTAGAACATTATATTTTTTTTTCTCACAGTTGCTTATTTAGGAGTTGTATCCTTAAATTCGTTTCAACATTTTGCAACTCTAGAAGTGCCATTTTAGTTGTCTTTCACGTTTCTGTCTTCTTTGTTCCTTCAAAAGAAGATTCTGTTCCTTCTGAACTTCTTGATGCTTCCTTTTTTCCTCTTGGGTTGTAATTCTTACGGTGGGCAAGTCCACAAATTTCTTTTTGGAGTCTCCCGCTGAAGAATACCATCGCTTTTTAAGCGCTGTAGAAGGGGTGTGCTGTCCAGTACCTCTAACAGTGTAATTATGTGGAAAAAATGCTGGTGAAATATTAATTGCGAAGAAGGAAATTTACATTTGTTTACATTGTGATCTGCAAGAATTGAAAAAAAAAAATACGGGTAATTAAAAATCAAAGCAGGCAATAATAAAATTATGGAAAGCGCGGGTGTGTGTGCATATCTAAAGGTAAGTTAAATGTTTTCCTAGTTTGCTATATAATATAGAATTCAGTAGTAACGAAGTTTTAGACGGAGTAAAAAGATGCTGCGAGGACTATGGAATGAAAAACGTTTATATATGTATATCTATATATATATATATAAAAATATATATATATATATATACTAAAATAATGGCGATCGAAGCGAACCATGATCCTATAGTCTAACGGTTAGTATCACAAGGTTCCAAGGGAATTTTTGCTGTGCCTACAAGGTGAGAGTCCTGCTGCCAGCGATCCTAAAATGATTCCCATCTTCAGGACGGGCGTAAGCCATAGTGCTGTTACCGCCCATTCAATTCATTTTATCTTATCTTAAGATTCCCATGTTTTTTTTATTTACACTCGGTGACTGACTGGGTCGCTGCAAGAATAAAGGCCGACGTCATCGCCTGCCTTTTTGCTTCTTTTCGTGCTTTTTAATGTCTTAAGGACGTCAGTTAATATGGCTTACCGTGTATAGTGTCCGTGACGGCTCTGGTCTTTGTGATTTGCAACGAATCAACTTTCAGAAAATGGAACACATGGGTCTGTGAAACAAATCATTTTCAAAATGAGAAAGTTAATTATTTTAAATGAGTAAAAATGTTCCTTTCAGCATCGTCCATGCGAATTATACGACCGGAATCTGGAATACCAAGGGCGTCACCGATTGTAGGTCATAGTGTTTGGACCGCCCGCCTATGCAATTAATGTTATCAGATTGTAACTATGGATGCTTATCGAATATTTTTAATATCTTCCCTATTGCTTGTTAAATTCTTTCACAAAACCTGAACCAAGCAAACTGGCTTTCAATTTTATGGTTTGTTTTCCTATGAATTTAATCTGAGATGTAATAATAAAGGTAAGTGTATTCCCTGTCCGTGCTGGAGATTACTGGTCTCTAAAGAAGCGCCTCCCAAGGTGGTGCACCACAACCAGTGCTGCTGCCTTGCAGTTAGTAGAGTGCTGTACAAAACTAAAGGGAGGATAACCACGAAGAAAAATATGGTGAAAATAACAAGTTTTACCATTATCACCTTGAGGATGAAGATGGATGACCACGGCAAGGCAAAGGCATGAATAAGGACATCATCTCTCATGTCTCCTTTTACTACGAGGTCGCATAGTTCAGAACTCTACACAGCCAAATCATGTCAAGAAACGGTAGAAATGTGGGCAGGGCCTACTCGACGGGGCTCCAAGAACAGGATTAAGAAGGATATTATAACAGGAACGTATGAACCTTATACAAAACGGCCGTTCTTCAAGTGGTGGTACGCAAGTCTGAGAAGTACGGAATGAACATACTAGCAATACAAGAAGTTCGGTGCGACAGTGAAAATTGCACGACAAATTATTTATACTACGGGGAAATTTAGTCACAGTTTAGCAACATGATTCCTAATTTAAGAACAGTACCCTTCTGACGGTGCAGAAAATACAGTTCGTAAACGAAAGATTAGAAGGGATCTTCGAGAGGTAGACATTCAAATAGATTCATCGTCACAATCTGACAATACTGGCTCCAAACAACTTTCTCTTAAAACGTCCAGTTGTATGGTTTGCATGGTAATATGCTTTTAGGAATGTTCGTAATTTCTTTTTATTTTACTTTAACCCATGTTTTATTATCGATTGGCAATTTGGAAACAAGACGCAGGAGATGAAAAAGTATAAAAGTCAATAATTCTAAAAGTAAACCAATCTGCAGCTACACTGAATGTTTGTGCTCCTGCTTGAGTTTCAGTGGCTACTGGTGTTTCCCTATTTTCATCTTCTGTTTTGTCAATGCTTATTAAAGGAGTGATCAGTTTGGGAGACTTTCTCTTCCGCAGCGCTTGTGGGGTCCAGGACGACCAATCTTCACCAGCAGTTAACTGTATGTATATATAAAATTGTATATGTAAATAATAAAGGAAATAAAATATTGTAATTAAAATACGTCCTGCTTCTAACTGTAGAGAGAAACACTAAAATTCATTAAAGACGAGATAATAGAAACATTGTCTCTCTTAGTTCCCACAATAATAGAGGTTTTTTAAGCACTGCTGAAAACAGAGGGACATACATTACATATTTCTTAGTCATAACGGAATATAAACTATCTTGTTTTGTCCACACACGCGCTTTTTGATGTAGTAGCAGGCTATGCACAGAAAAAAGTTGAAATAGCACCCTCACATACTGTTCCAAATGTACATAGGAGTCAAAATAAGAGCCTTGAAAGACGAGTGAATTCGTAAAAAATGCTTAGCGTCTGATCTTCATTATATAATTCTTATATTCAAAATATTTTTAGGCTATTACTTAAGAAAAATCCATCCCCTTGTTACACACAACGTGTAAAATAACCGAAATTGGGCTGTATGGGAATATTGCTAAATTAATAATTATATATTAATTGTAGTAAACCTTATAGTTAATCAACCATTCCATACGAAAGGAACACAGACCCAAACCCTACCATCCGGGCTTCGGGAAGTGGCGCCCCCATCGCCCAGTTAGTTTTACTGGCTGCAATCAGCCCTGGCAGCTACCAACATCGTTGCTGCCTATGGGAAGTCCAACAGCAGGACCAGAGTGCTTCTCTGTTGAGAATTTTTACTTCCCACTTGCGTAGGGGATTGGTGAACTCATCGCAGGTCTACGGACCGCAACGTGATGACACCATCACATAGCCCGAGCAGCAGACCATCGCTGCTCGTATACGGCGTAGGGAATTGGCGACCCATCGTCCGGCCGTCTTCTGCTGGTTGCAATCAGCCGAAAACGGCGTAGGGAATTGGCGACCCCATCGTCCAGCTGGCTTTTGCTGGCTGCAATCAGCCCTCGCAGCTAAACATCTACGCTGCTTGAAAGGAGGACCAGCCGAGAGGATTTCATTTACATTCACCCCATTTTTCATCCCTTGATGACTCATTATTTCATCTCCTCTTGTGCTGTGAGTTGCGCCTCCGCGGAATGACCAAGGACGTACTTGCATTGACGATGGCCCCTGGGCCCAGGGGAAAGGGGGCGGAACTATTGGATAGCACCTAGTTCTTAAAAGCAGATTCTTGGATGGTCTAGCTCGTTGAGACTAGGAAGTGCGCCATTGGGGAGCTCTTCGGACCTTTGGTCTCGCCAACAGTCGGGGGAGTGAGTGTCCCAAGTATCCATCAGTCGGGAGTACAAGTGATTTCGACGCCAAGTCATTGGACTTCGCCTCGATTTCCAGCTTGCTGACAAGGGTGATGAGGGTAGTACCCGACAGCCTCGTTGGCTCCTCAGAACGAAGACTGAGAAGTGTGGGCATTTACGGCTAAAATTCATCATGGCTCCACCACATCCTAACAAGTCTCCTTCGCGCACAGACAAAGTAAAGAAGAAGACCAAGTGACAGAATGAAGAGAAAGTCACTGAGGATAATAGAAAGAAGGCGCATATAGTTACCGAAATAACCAGTGACACCGGAGAGAAAATCGAAACAGAGGAACAGACAAGTATCGTACCGACTATCACACGATATCTTGTTATTAAAGTAAAGCATGAAGCAGAGAATCCAGGTGGTTTGAAGGGGTTATCCCCTTTCATTATACAAAAACAACTGCATTATGTCGCCGGCGAACTTGCAAATGTTAAGAAGCTTCGCAACGGCACCTTGCTCCTGGAGACATCCACCAACAAACAGTCAACCAATCTCTTGAAAATGACGACCCTAGGACAATTCGAGGTTCAAGTTGAAGCGCATCGTCAACTCAATTATAGTCAGGGCGTAATATCTTGTTGGGACTTGCAAGATGTCCCTGAAGAAGAGATTAAGGATGAACTTGCCAGCGAAGGTGTAGTGAATGTTAAGCGCATTAAAACTAGAAAGAGTGGAGAACTGCAACCCACGAGTTCGTTAATTTTGACGTTTGCCATGCCACAGCTCCCAAGGACGTGAAGGCAGCATTCTATTGCTTACCGAGTCCGCTCCGCTGTTTTAAATGTCAGCACTATGGACACACCAGCACGTCGTGTAAGGCGACCTCTGCTGTATGTGCAATACGCGGTACCAGTAGCCATGGTGCGGATCCTTGCACAGCACTGAAACCTCAGTGTGTTAACTGCAAGGATGATCACACGGCCTGCTCGCGTGACTGTCCGGTATTTAAAGACGTAAAACGCATTAGAGAGCTGATGGTAATTGAGAAAATATCTGCTGGCGATGCAAAACGTCGCGTAAATTAGTCTCAGCGCACCCTTCCCTCTGGTGCGTTTTCACATGTTGTAGCCAGACTCGCAGTTAAAACTGTCTCGGTTGGTACCCAGACAATTAATGTATCAACATAAACAGAGTCTGATGTGCATGACGACCTTCCGAAGCAGCCCAAAGAATCGGAGACTCCTCGCAATATGCCGACGCAGAGTAAGGGACAACACACGCCCGTGCAGGGCTCTAGAGCTCCACGGGTTAAGACTACTTTTAGTCCCTATAAAGTCCCGAAATTAATTCGAACTTCGCCTCTCGGTACAAGCATTAAGACTCTAACGAACGTTTTGTCTGCTCAATTAGCTCAGGAAGAGTCTGCACATACTATCGATGAACCAAGTTCATCTTTGGCTTCAGACATGATTCAGGACCACGTGATGGATATAGATTTTAATCTCGTGGGAAGGAAAGGGAAACCTAGGTATAAACCTAAACGGTAATCTTTTACTTGTTTGTGGAGAGTTTTATGATTTCCGTTTATTTTATATGATTATGCTCCTTAGCTGTTAAGTTTTATAGTGTAGTTTTGTTTTATCTTGTGAAGGCCCATTTACAGGCTTCCATTATGTTTTATAGTGTAGTTTTGTTTCATATTTTGTAAAGGCCCATTTACAGGCTTTCTGTTTATACTGGCCCTTTACACCAGTGGGCTGATTGTGAAGACCATTTAGATCTTGATCTTTTATGTTGTTTTATTATTTTAATTAACAGCTAAATTTTGACATGACCAAGATAAGGGGCTTTCCCCTTATCGGGACGGGCGTAAGCCATAGTGCTGTTACCGCCCATAAAATTCATTTTATCTTTATCTTATCTATGTTTACCTGAAGCTAGACAGCTTGGTATAAGTCACTCATTTTAGCTAACGCCATTGTCCGTCGAACTTGTAATGTTTTATTTTGCATTCCCCTTTAAACTAACATCCAGGCGAAATCCCTGTTGATAGTTTAGTTTATTGTCCAAAGTACCTCGTTTTGTAATATATCAACAACGCGATCAGGCATAGATCGTTGGTGCACATATGGTTGATTCCTTATACATTTTTAAAGCGCTTGGGCAAGTTGTAGCAAATCTTCCATTGTTCGTTGATTGCGTAGCTAACATTTATTTACCATTAATCTCATGTATTTTTCTATTAAAGGATTTAAGATGCTAATGCAATGTTTGTTGTAGGTGACATTTGAAGCATACCGTAACTAGTCGAAATGTATAAATCCTGGAATTGTCTTTCATCATATTGGCAGCTCGCCTACAGAGTAGAATACACGAACCAACGGAAGTAATTTATCATACCGTATTTCAGCATAGTCTTCTGCATTCATTTTAAAACTACCACCAATATTCCAAAGCCATAGTGCTCTTACAGCCGGTTATATTCATTTTATCTTCTACTGCCCTCAAAATAAAGTATTCCACAGTTCTCTTCACAACATGATGCACTGAAAGCCAATGAGTTTTAGCCAGCCGAAGCAAATTGTGTGGTGTTAAGGTGAAAAGTTCTTGTTTAAATCCTGCTGATGTTTTAGTTTTTACTGTATGCAATTGTAAATATCGGGGTATAGTTCTTCTAATGAATTTGGTAGTTTCTTACATGCCTCAGCTGCACATAATTTAAAGCTGTGACATGTGCATCTAGCGACATATAAATGTTCATTCAGTGATTTAAGGCGAGCTTGAATACGAGAATGTTGTCCCATCACAACTGAAGAGTTATCAGCAGCAAAGCCCAATAACTTATCAAGAGGCACTTTCAGCTTGCTTAATAAGTCTATAAGAGCTTCATACAAAGCTGAACTTGTTCCGTCACTGACATCAGTGACGCTTATAAACGAATCTTCTACGGATTTTGTAGAATCATCATAGTAACGAACGACAGCTACTAGATATTTACTTGATGTTATATCAGTTAACTTGTCAATAATTTATCGGGACGGGCGTAAGCCATAGTGCTGTTACCGCCAATGAAATTCATTTTATCTTATCTTGTCAATAATTAAAGAAACGTATTTTGAAATTTTCTTCAGACTTCGTTTAGTGAATCGACAGCCAAAACAGATTTATGAGATCATTACATTTACTGCGTCACACGGTATTTTCTTCACAATTTTACTATCTGGAGCGATTATTTTCAATATGTTTGGAAGCGTATCCATAAGCCTCAAAGGCAGATTGTGATCTGCAACATATGCACATAATCTTAATTCTGCCTCCTTAATTTGCTTTTCAGATTGATATTTCGAACAGATGCTTACCTGTAACCTATAACGAAGAAGTCACAAACTAAATTACGCTTTTTTACTACCTGAGGGAGACTATTGAGCTCAGGATATAAGATATCAAATCTTTAACTATTTATTGGATATAATTTAATATTATTGAATATTAATGGATATTATTGAATCTAAGAAACGATCTTTCCTACTCAAAGTGAAATTAGAGCGGTCAGTCACGAATTGAATAAGCTCTTACTCATACCTTTTATGGGGTGTAAGGGATGCTATGAGCGCATTCAAATGCCAACCTCACTTCCTCGTAGTGCACCCTGGAAACTGCAATGCTTGTAGGCTAACCAGGCTCTGGCGACTGGCGGCACCAAGATAAACATGCTACAACTGTTATTTTTAATATATTTTTTTATTTTTCTATTTATTTTTATTTATATTTTTTGCTGAACACCCTTTACATCTTCAGCTTTTATATCTATATCTTTTAAATTTTAAATTACTTAACAGCTACAAATGGACGTGACACAGATAAGGGGCTCCCCCCGTATCGGGACGGGCGTAAGCCATAGTGCTGTTACCGCCCATACACTTAATTTTATCTTGCATACCTTTTATTTCAGCTTTGAGAAGTCTGTGGTTAGAACCACTTTCTTTTTTCACTTGACGAACACCGAGATAATTGCTTACTTAAGAGTCCATATCTCTTCCATCTTCTGTCCAAGTGCAAAGCCAAATATTGTCACTTTACGTTCGAATGTATTGTCATTTCATTTCATTTTGCGATGACAAACGTTTACTAAAGTTTGTATTTGTAATGACTATCATTGAACACAACAGAAGTTCAGGTTCTATTTTAGATCACAAACTGTTGCTGAAACTGATAACTTTCACTTTTGACAAACGATTGACGGATTGAAGTCGCACTTGTGACTGCTGTCCAGAATTAATGTGCGAGTTGGTTTTATCATTTTCGGTTCAGGGTTGTCGTGTATTTTTCTCATCGACTGCACGTGATGCTGCTATTGTGTTTTGGAAAAAATAAATTAAGAAATGTGTTTGCATCAGAAGGAAAGAAAAAGAATGGGAGTTGACCTTGTTTGGGTCTCTTTTGGTTGTCATGTTTCCGAATTTTGTACATAGTTTTCAATATTTACTTTCATCACGAAACGTTCATGGGGACACGTCTCTGAGACACTTCACTTGGGATAACATCTTTTAGTCGTTGCTTAATGATTTCTTGTTAGGAAACAATTAGGATAATTGTCATGAATTTCTCATGTGGAGAGAGACAAACAAGTTTTTGTTTTTTGTTTAACAGGTGATCGTGACCAACAGGTGAGATGACATTCTTGTGAAGTAGACAAATCATGATAATCAAGATGCCATTTAAAAAAATGCATTTATTGTAATTGATTTAGCAACATCGTTTCATTTTCTTCGGAGAATTACGCATGTGTTTAATTTTCAGCAACTATAAACAAACGTATTTAATATTTTAAAGATATGTGAAATTTTGCTTTTCTTTACTAAGTTGTGTAGTACAATCTGATTGGTTGGAGTTGTAATGTTTGCATATTGACGTTAGATTGGTTAAAGCAAGATTCAATGTTTTTCCTATACATAACGCTACGAGTGCTCTCATTGCTTCTGTCTTGTTTACCTAGTAACGCATGGTATTAAGAGAGTCGATTGGTTATCTTTGATTACACACTTTACAAAATGTGTACATTCACGGGTTTTAATGGATTTAGAACAGAATAAACAACGTTATTGTACCTGGAATATTTTATTATTTCTTATAGTTCACCTGGTTAGCATTTTTGTAGTAGATAAAACTACTCGAACATTGAGATGTACAACATGTATGAGCGGATAGTTATGAAGTGCGAAACTAACAGTGGACCTGCTATAGTATATCTTCTCCATTACACATTACCTTCTTCCTTTAATTTATTTTATTTTTTAAAATATGTTACTGGATTTTGATTTAACAAACCAAAACCTAGCAATCCTGTTCATTTCTGCTTTGGGAGTAATGGCTAATTTAATCCTGTTAATTTCGCATACGATTCATATTATTAATAAATGATTAATAATACGTCCTTCTGCTATTGTTTCATGGAATTTTCCGTTGTAGAAGAAATCGCTCTACACTTTCGTATTTTGTTCATGTTAAAGGGCCGGGAAGTGGCGCCCCCATCACCCAGTCAGTTTTGCTGGCCGCAATCAGCCCTGGCAGCTGCTAACATCATTGCTGCTATGGGAAGTCCAACAGCAGGGCCAGAGTGCTTCTCTGTTGAGAATTTTTACTTCCCATTTGCGTACGGGATTGGCGACCTCATCGTAGGTCTACGGACCGCAACGTGATGAAACCATAACATGGCCCGAGCAGCAGACTATCGCTGCTCGTATACGGCGTTGGGAAGTGGCGACCCCATCGTCCGGCCGTCTTCTGCTGGTTGCAATCAGCCAACAACGGCGTAGGCAATTGGCGACCCCATCGTCCAGCTGGCTTTTGCTGGCTGCAATCAGCCCTCGCAGCTAAACATCTACGCTACTTGAAAGGAGGACCAGCAGAGAGGAGTTACATTCACATTCATCTCATCTTCATCCACAGATGATCATCATTTCATCTCCTCTTGTGCTTTGAGTTGCGCCTGCGTGCAATGACCAAGGATGTGACAGGATGTACTTGCATTGACGATGGCCCGGGGGAAAGAGGGCGGAACCATTTAATAGCGCCTAGTTCGTAACAGCAGATTCTTGGATGGTCTAGCTCGTTGAGACTGGGAAGTGCGCCATTGGGGAGCTCTTCGGACCTTTGGTCTCGCCAACACTCGGGGGAGTGGGTGTCCCAAGTATCCATCAGTCGGGAGTACAAGTGATTTCGACGCCAAGTCATTGGACTTCGCCTCGATTTCCAGCTTGCTGACAAGGGTGAAGAGGGTAGTACCCGGCAGCCTCGTTGGCTCCTCAGAACGAAGACCGAGAAGTGTGGGCATTTTCGGCTAAAATTCATCATGGCTCCACCACATCCTAACAATTCGCCTTCGCGCACAGACAAAGAAAAGAAGAAGACCAAGAGACAGAACGAAGAGAAAGTCACTGAAGATACTAGAAAGAAGGCGCATATCGTTACCGAAATAGCCAGTGACACCGCATCGAAAATCGAAGTAGAGGAACAGACAAGTATCGTACGGACTATCACACGATATCTTGTTATTAAAGTAAAGCATGAAGCAGAGAATCCAGGTGGTTTGAAGGGGTAATCCCCTTTCATCATACAAAAACAACTTAATCATGTCGCCGGCAAACTTGCACATGTTAAAAAGCTTCGCAACGGCAACTTGCTCGTGGAGACTTTAACTAACAAGCAGTCAACTAATCTCTTGAGAATGAAGACCCTAGGAGAATTCGAGGTTCAAGTTGAACCGCATCGTCAACTAAATTATAGTCAGGGCGTAATATCTTGTTGGGACTTGCAAGATGTCCCTGAAGAAGAGATTAAGGATGAACTTGCCAGCCAAGATGTAGTTGTTTTAAATGCCAGCACTATGGACACACCAGCACGTCGTGTAAGGCGACCTCTGCTGTATGTGCAATATTCGGTACCAGTAGCCATGATGCGGATCCTTGCACATCACTGAAACCTCAGTGTGTTAACTGCAAGGATGATCACACGGCCTGCTCGCGTGACTGTCTGGTATTGAAAGAAGAAAAACTAATTAGAGAGATGATGGTGATGGAGAAAATATCTGCTGGAAATGCAAAACGTCGCGTAAAAGAGTCTCAGCGCACCCTTCCCTCTGGTGCGTTTTCACATGTTGTAGCCAGACTCGCAGTTAAAAATGTCTCGGTTGGTACCCAGACAGTTAATGTATCAACACAAACAGAGTCTGATGTGCATGACGACCTTCCGAAGCCGCCCAAGGAATCGGAGACTCCTCGCAATATGCCGACGCAGAGTAAGGGACAACACACGCCTGTGCAGAGCTCTAGAGCTCCACGGGTTAAGACTACATTTAGTCCCGAAATTAGTTCGAACTTCGCCTCTCGCTACTAGCATTAAGACGCTGACGAACGTTTTGTCTGCTCAATTAGCTCAGGAAGAGTCCACCTACTATCGATGAACCAAGTTCATCTTTGGCTTAAGACATGATTCAGGACCACCTGATGGATATGGATTTTAATCTCGTGGGAAGGAAAGGGAAACCTAGGTATAAACCTAAACTTAAACGGTAATCTTTTACTTGTTTTTGGAGAGTTTTATGATTTCCGTTTATTTTATATGATTATGCACCTTAGCTGTTAAGTTTTATAGTGTAGTCTTATTTTATCTTGTGAAGGCCCATTTACAGGCTTCCTTTAAGTTTTATAGTGTAGTTTCCTTTAAATATTTTGTAAAGGCCCATTTACAGGCTTTCTGGTTATACTGGCCCTTTACACCAGTGGGCTGATTGTGAAGACCTTTTACATCTTCATCTTTTATATTTTTTTATTATTTTAATTAACAGCTAAATTTGGACATGATCAAGATAAGGGGCTTCCCCCGTATCGGGACGGGCGTAAGCCATAGTGCTGTTACCGCCCATAAAATTCATTTTATCTTGAATTTACCTTTAAAACTTCATAATTTTACCTGTTTTCGTATTGTGACTCAAACCACTCTAATTATAAACGATAGAGATCTTAAGAGAGAATAAACTACAAAAAATATAAACGTAAATTCAACTTTTAGACAAGTAGTCCTTCTTCACATTTTATGTTTGTTCTTTGTTCCTTGCTCAGGAAATAAAAATAATTCCAATAGGCTAACACTAATTACCTGGGCGAAGGGAAACCAGCTGCCGGTCATCTGCTGTTGTGCCTAAGTTAGTCGGGCTGCATTGCACATAGCAGCTTCAAGGTCCAATAGTGTGATGCGGGGAGACAGTCGGGGTTGGCTGCACGTACGTAGTCAAAATCCCTCTTATAAGCCTTCTGCACCCTCCTTGTCATTAGGACAAACACCACGGGAAATAGCTGAAATGAACCACACATTATGTAAACTATCTTGCAACTGTGAAGATTTTAGTTCGTAATTTTGTTTAATCACGGGTTTGCTTAACCGATTACGCGATGAAAGATTGCACCCCGAGTTTTAAACCAAATACTTTCTAACTTGTGCCGAACTTAAAAGTGTTTTTACTGATTGGTGCTCATGGACGATCCTGTATATGATAAGGACCGCAGATAAAAGGGATGAGCCCTGCATACGTATCGGACCAGCTGTCTCTTCATCCCGCCTCTCCTGCCCCTCCCATAGTGGCGTTGCAGCGATATTACCCGGACATTTAGCTCACATGCTTTCAAGAGAAGCATAGTCTAATTTAAACCTCTTGTTTTAAGTAAACTAGTAAGCCTAACGCTATAAGGAATATGTCGAAATTTGGCTTGTTGCATTGCATAAAATAAATTATACATTTACTCAAACCACTAGTAGAATGAGCTACGTTGTCTTCCGTGCATCGATAGCCAAGTTGGAGAAGCGATGGACTCACATGCAGTGAGGTAGTGTCGATTCCAGGTTGACACACACAACGAAAAATTCTTTGTGTGCAAAAACTTCGAGGATGGTTAAATGGGTTCCGGATAACGAATGATACGTGCAAAGATTACTTTTATTTAATTGACAGCAACAGTTAGCGATATCTGGTAGACATATTTGAGATTTCTGTGAGATATTTGTATCAACAGAGGTCCTTTATTCTTGGCGCATTTTGTCATCATGTAGACGTTTTTAGGTCGATTAAACCACATTTATAGTACAGTAAAATGAGACAAAAAACACCCAAACCCTGAAATAAAAAGAGATTTAACTGTTCCAAATTATTTATTACACTTTAGGTGTGGTAAAAAAGTTTACGCAGTAATATTGACTGGTTTTGGAGGGGGGAAGGGAAAGGGGTCAGAAAAGTTTGTTTTCTCAGTTTTTCTCAAATATATCGGAAATCATGCAGCGTAGAGCAAATATTAACATACAGAATTAAGGCACGTGTACGTTATCACCAACATGCTCCAATAGTTTTGCTGTGGTCAATATTTCGTGGTGAACAATATAAACTTAACCCCTTTGATAAAGATAGTTACATTGTGGCTCCCCGTATGACTCTAAATCATGAAATATCAATATTTTCTCTGCATCGTCTTATTTTTTAGTCATCCAGAACAAGAATTCTAGAAATTATTGTTTTTAAAAATATAAGTGATATTTTCTTGAATATATTCTCTCCTATGTTTAGAACCTGTTTCTGATAATTTACTACAGTTTCCAAAGAATGAAAGACAGATCAATCGCATATACGAAAATGTAAGTACATAAGACCTTACAAGTGGTTTTAGTTGTGTTGTAACAGCTTTGACTTTACTTTTGCTGTGTGTAACTCTAGTAGCGAAAACTAAAATAGAGACGGGAACAAAGACAAAAGAGGGTGGAGATCGGTCTGGCAGAGAGAGAGAGAGAGAGAGAGAGAGAGATAAATGTACTTACGGATTTTGATGGTAACAGGCTTCTACTTCGTTTATTCTTGCGCACACAGTAGACGACAAAAGAAAAGAAGAAAATAATACTTCGAGTGAAGAAGATGAGAAAAGCAGCACGAGGAAGATTAAAGAATAATAATAATGAGAGTTTAAAGAGGAATAGCAACAGCAGAAGAAGAAACATAATGGAAAAAGAGGAAGAAGAAGAAAACAAGAAAAATAAAGAAAGATGACGCACGCGAAATAAATAAATAGGGAATTCGACCTTGAAAAATAAACAACGTGTGTGTGTGTATTTCTGAAGAAAAAGTCCAAAAATAATATTGAGGTGGGGGTAATTTTAACATGGAGGTAATTCTGAACGTGTTTTGAATAAAACTATTTCCCACTCCCTAAAACAAGGGACGAATGTGGAAAGTGATGAGAAATCATCAATATTGAATTTTTAAAATAATTTCAAAATTTTTGTAACAAGGAAGGCATCCATTTTGGCCGAAAGGACTCTATGGTGCGGAAACGCCGCCATGTTAGAGAACAATAATTTTGAAATAAATTACTTTAAAATTGCGTGGCGAGGACTAGAAATATTAAAATCTATGCCAAAATGCGGGTGAAATTATAGGAGACAGAATTTCTAATAGGATACCTTCTTTGTGACTTGGAAAATCTACTTAATTACACACACGCTAAAATTTTGGATTACCATACTACTGATGAAACCATCTGAAAGAAGAATTCTCTAGACCCCACAGCATAAATAACAGTTACCACTCTTAGAAGGGTTGAACTTACATGTTAATTATTTCCACATTATAAACGAAAAACATTTCACTAAAAAACAATATGAACAAGTATATTCTCACTTTCATTACACACAAAAAATCACTTAAAAAAAGAAAAATGACAATTCAGAACTTACTTTTCACACGGAGAGAAAATATGAATAAATAATTTCAATGATATTTAAACGTCACTGATGTGCTGAAATACGTTGAATTAACAAAAAGAATTTCACTAATGCGTTAGCGCAGCACTGGGGAAGGCCCCTTTCAAAAATAGTTTTCTTCTTGGAGCAGACAAAAATCAGGTCCTGCCGAACCAAGTGCTCGTCACATTCTAACGAGATACTCGCAGCGAACTGAAAAGGGCACGCGTTCGTAGTTAGCATTCGGAGCAGTTCATCGTTGCCAACTGTCATAAGATCAAAAGTTCGGAAATTCAGTTCTTAGAGAAAAATATTTGAATATTAAATTAACAATTAATGAGCAAACACTATTAGATATTTTGGTTGAATATAAATTCAGATAAGACAGGATCAGAAGGACCTGTTACAAGAGGTAGAAAATATAGAAAGAACACAAAGTAAATTGGAAATAGAAAGAAATAAGAAGTGTACTGGGCTATTCCCTTAATGGTCGCCCAAAAATAATTTTCGACACTGAGCTAGAGAAATAAAATTTTATTTGATGTAATTAAGCATAAATATGAACATTCCATCTTTATTAGGAGTCATCAAGTCCACAACCCATTAGATAACCGAACGTGTCAGTACTGTTACTTACGTGGCCCATATGCTCATCATGGATCGTCAATAGTTGTGAGGCTTGCAGGTTTGCCCGGCACCGTCTTGAAGGTTGCATCTATGTGTGTGCGCTCTGCACCATTCAGAACGGCAACTATTCTCGTGGAAATATGTATGCGGGATGTTCAGCCTGCATCGGCACCTCCAATAACAGTCATGAAAAAGAGTCTGCTCCCGTCGTTCTCCAAGGAATCGTTCAAGTGCCTCCACTCATTGCTGCCCAAGATTTCCTGCATTCTCCAGGAAAGAGCATGTTGGGTATCAGCCGAACTCTCCGTGCCCTATGGCGATATAATGCTGCATGCACGTTTGGATAACCAACGACTTCATCTGCTCGCGGAAACCTGTAGGAATGCAGATATTAAAAGAAAAAAGACTGTCGACACATATGCTTATGAACAAAACGTGAGTCGGACAATAATGCACCTTGAGGGCTACTTCCCACGTTTAACATAGGAAAGAGGGTGACTTTGTCTTAAAAGGTTGATTTTAATTAATTACGGTTGTGATTGGCAGATTTATAGACAAGTTTAAATTATCTAACGAAGTTAATAATGCTTCAAAAGCTAATGGAATTACTAGAATCTAGATGGATGTTGACAGAACGTCTAGTGTTCAACGCTTCAAGCATTAAATCATTCATTATATTCATCCTCCGTACCACATGTTCGAAAATGTCTAACATTACGCGAGCCCCTACAGGAAAGCACTAACGATGAAACACAATTTAATTGCCGCCGCGCTGTTTCATCGCCGCCCATCTATCCTGCGCTGGTTTGTCCACTCGTGACACCTTTTTCACTATGGAGGCCCAGTAAGTTTGCATGAAAGTTTCCCATAATCGTACGGTTTCCATTGTTGTTGGGTCTGCCTAATCTATGTGCTCTTTCAGTGGAGATTCCATCCGTTTCTATTTCCATTTCTTCGCTGAGAAATTGTCTTGCTAATTCCTCACATTGATGGATGTTTTCCCGCCCTCTTCTTTTATGTAAAACACAAAATTATTTTTTCTCGATTGATTTTCATGTTTATCAATTTGTGTTTCACATGCCATGATCTTTTGTCTCAGTTGAACATTTGCTTCCTTATGCTCCTGTAGGTCCATGGAAAGTCTAGGTACTTTGTTTTGTTCGTTCGTTTAACTTCCCATCAATTTGAGTTAATTGGATGTACACATCTTCCATTGTGTAAGGGCCGGGAGTTTCCTCCAGGTCACTCATTATTATTAGCAACATTGCCACAATGACCACAAACACACCAAACACATACTTCGCATGTAGTTTAAGCGAATGCTGATCTAAGATCATTTGCGTTCCCTGTCAAAGCCAGATTGCTGCCCGCCACTGTACCACAGAGTTGCCCATGTTATCACACACAATTGAAACTTACGGGAGCGAAACTAAAAAACGTCTTTCCGCTGCGAAGTCTCTAAGCAGTAGTTTGATTTGACACTGGTGTGCAACGTATAAGGGAAAGAATACTTGATAATAGGACTTGTCACCAACCTACAAAACTATTGACCCCAATAGTGTGGATTTTTTTTACATTCGAAAAGGTTACAAGAATGATTTGCAGAAAGATGCTTCATTTGCAAAAAATAAAAAAATATATAAAAAAATATTAATGAAAACTTGCAAATATATGTACATACTTAATTTATTCAACTTGCCTTCTAATATTTTTTCATCCTTCTAATCTCCCGTTCAACATGTATCCTTGCACTGGTAATTTCCACTTCTTGTGGTGTAAACAGAACCTTCTTAAGAATAGATGGAATATGATCACCTTTTAATCAGTAAGCACAATCACTAATTGGAAGCTGTTGCCAGCTAAAACTAGATCGCTTGCTTGTAGTTGCTTGTAACATTCTAAAATTCCGGAATATTTCTTTGTCTGAAACCGTTCTCGACTATAAATCAGTTACGAAACTATCGCATTATTTGGAGAGATACCAACTAGACCCTTGAATGTGTTGGAACCTTTAAAGTGCGAATATGTCTGTGATTGTGATGTTCTGGGAAGACAAAACTTCATTTCAGTACAATCATATTGTTAAGGTAGGCATGCTTTACAATTTGCTACCCGTGAAAGTTTGTTCATTACATGAGTAAAAAGTCACCAGGAGTTATGAAATCAAAACGACTGCCTGCAGTACGAATCAACGCACCATCTTTACAAAACAAGGGATTTGACCAGAAGGGGTAAAATGGTAAATAAATATTTAATAACAGTTTAGTTCATTTTGAGATAATAGTGTATTTTTATTAATTTAGTTATTTAAGAAAACTTAACGTTATGGCCTCATGTAGTTTCTGGTAATAGGACGCTACTTACGGACCAAGATTCAGCTTCCTTTTTAACATTTTTGAAGTTTTTCTAAAACGAAGATAATCCTTCAAGTATGAGACTATGTACCTCTAAGCTGTAATTCTGGTTCCTCTGCTATTTCATACTCAACAAAGTAAGAGAGAATTTGTCATATCCTTCAATGCTGAATGTACAGCGTTGTATGGCAAATGTTTGAACTAGGACAATGGCGTCTTGTACTGACTTCGTGTAATGCAGTTTCTGATTATCATGGGAACCAAGTCTCGCATTGGTAGAACATTCGCTGTAGCGTATGTCACGTGGAGTCAGACAGATGGACTACTGTTTTAGTTGTGTTTTCTTCTACATACCACTGAATTTATCTCCCTTACCCAATTTATGTATCGCTGCAGATAATTACGTTTTGCAAATGCTGCAATTACAGCCTCCTTAATGCTTAATATAGGTTTGTGCAAACAGCTAAAATTCCAGTAAACGTAAATTGTAATGTTCTGTTGTTCAAAAGTGGCTGATCCAATTCCGCAATAATGTCTTTAGTATCCACAATGGCTGTATTTGCTTTTTAGATGAACACAAGTAAATTCTGCCTCGATTCTATACATATATATATATATAAACTATTTCTTATTCAAAAATGTTAGTAGACATTTTAAGGCCACGTAATGTCTGATGGTGTTTCTGGAGTACAAAATTTCACCATAACAAAAGAGTTCGCTGTGATATCCCAGGAAATTCGGTATCGTTTTCATTGTCACTGTCGGAGTACACATCTTGGTAACGCATCTTTTGCTGAGATTTAGTTGGTACTGGACAGAATAGTTAAGGAAAAATACGGAACTCTTTAACACATATTACTAAAAAAATATGTTCTTGTAACTATAATGAAACGAAAATCTGAACATGGTTAGGGGAGTAAGAGTACGAGGATCTGAAAACAAGTAGTAGCTATTTATAAATGCTGTTACATAAAAGGATACACATTTTGGTTGAAACGGTAGGCACAGAGTTGTAAGTGTCCCTCATGAAAATGACTGCATTTAGCATCAGGATTACATTGAAAGCAGCTCAGTCTGCGCATACTCAATGTCAATGTGTTTCTTCCCCATGTCACTTGATGACATTTCATAGTACCAACATATGTTTTTAAGTATGAAATTAATAGCTTGTCAATTTTTTCAATGTCATCACTCTTAACAGAAAAAAGTTCGATGTTGATTTCTTCTTGTAAGGCATTAAATAAGCTCTCGAAGTTAGCCAAATCTTGACCTTCAGCTACGATCCGATCAGCTGTTCTCTTTAGAGTGCCACCGACTCCGTCTGATGCACCCTTCCCATGGCCACATTCGAAGTAATTCCATGTAAGATTTTCCTCGCAAAACTTGCTCAGGTAATGTTGCATCAAGAAGAACATGTTTTTGTTTCTGTATTGTGTGCTTGGGCTGTCACTTAAAAAATGTAAATTTGCAATTTTGCTTAGATAATTGCGCGTTATATGAGTTAAGGCTTTTTCAATGTGAGCTGCAATAGCGCAGGCATCATGTCTAAGTTTTGAAGACAATGAACGGCAACTCTGAATCTTTAACTTTTAAGTAAGCAACTCCTGTATGCATAATGATTTGTTGGTGGGATCCCCTAAATTGTACGTTTTGAATTTCATGAGAATATTTACATTCGTAGTTCTCACTAAAATCAATGTGGATAAGAACATCATTATCGTTCCACCCTTTTTTATAATAAAAAATAGCTTTACACCGATGAACTATATTGGTTACATGTTTCATAAATATTGGTATCACATTTATAAGCATTTCGACAACATCTTTGATAAATAGTTTGCTTGTCTCTTTCGTCACAAGTCTTTCTTTTCCATTTACCATTATACGTTCTTTTTATCTAACCCACTGGTATATTTCAACTTCTGTGTCTTGGAATTCATTAATCTTTATTTGTTTATTTTTGCATTTCTTACACACTCTCTCAAGACCAACTTCTTTTGTTTTCTCCCCCTCTTTCACTTTGTAGCACAGTGATTTCATTAGCTCATCACTGTCTGCAACGTCAATAACTTTCAAATACTTCGTCTTAAAAAGAAACTCAAAATTCTCATGCTTTTCACATCAACAAGTTTTTCTATACTTAGCATTTGCTAGTAAAACTCAAAAGGGCCGAAAAGAACAGAAAGTTGAATACTGCACATTATATCCAAATTCTACCTCAATTTTTTTATGCAGGTTTTTCAAATTTCCCATAAGGATTCTTCGTTGCTTTTTCACCTTATGTCTTGTAATGCAATCGTTTTTACCAGGTTCTAGCCTGCTAACAGCATCGTGTTGAAAGAAGTTAATTACATCTGATTTAATTTTTATCCGATTTTTTGTTTTATACACTCCTTTGACTTTTAACGCATCAATGATATTTTCTCCATCAGTAATATGTTGTAATCTTTTAAAATATGATTGTAGGAAATCTTTCATTTTCTTCATGCTCCTGTACTTTTTTATAATTTTTCCTGATAGTACTAAGGAAAATGCTTTTAGGGATTTTCGGGAATGTTCGTTACGTTATAGTTTTCCTTAATTTGAGATGTAAGAACAGCGGCTTTTCTTCTATCTTTCTGACATTTTACTTGGCTTTTTCTTTTTGCAGTTAACGCTTTTATTTGATTCCATTTTAATAATAAATCTAGATTTTAATCAGCAATAAACCGACGTTTTTTACAGCTTGGACCCTATAGGCTGCACATTCTAACAACAAACTTCAAACATGTAATGCTTTTGTTCAAAGAGATAAGCAACAACAAATGGTAACGCTCACTGCCTTGTAATCAAGGGATCCCGGTTTCGATTCCCAGTGGACACAAGTGGTTCGGAACCCACGTTAAACTGTAGGTCCCGTCCTTAGAAGCTTAGCAGCTCGTTTAGGACGTTAATATCAATTCAGTCAATCAATAACAAATAGTACCGATGTTACATTTCCAAATTTTACCCATATATAACATTTAATTAAATTTTAATTCAATGTTCATCAACCTAATAATGTATTAAAGACAAAATCCAATTTATAGTGGCATGTTCAGCAAACATATGTTGGAATTTTTGGAATGTTTTCCTCCGGGTGACTCTAATAGGTAGGATTTTAATAAGAAACTACATAGTAACCTAAATATATAACTAATTTTAATGATAATATCAGTAACTGCTCATTATGGTAACCTCCATGCTGCATACAAACCATGGAGGTTACAAAACTGTACTTCACACAGCCTGTACTCAAACCTAGAAGACTATAGTATTCAATGACTTCGTTTTTAGAAGGAAAACTGTTATTTTAACAACAATCAATGGAAAACAGATTCTCAACATTTTAAATAATAAAGTTAGCAAATACATGGAGGTTGCAAGATCAAAGAGTACGCACCTATTTTTCGCAGAATGTGACGACTTTTTACGGACACTATACTGCGCACACATTTATCAACATATCACTCAAAAAATGGCTGCTCTGAGCTTCACTTTCAGATCAAGAGACTGGACAGTGTTGCTTCCTAGTGGAGTTTGTAATAATTTTAAAAGTACTCCATGGAGGTTACCTCACAACCCGGGGACAATATTTCTGTTTTAAAAAACCGTGAAATGACCTTAACAATTAATTTCTTGCTAAGTAGTTTCATTATTTATGTCTTACATTAGTAAATGATGCTGATTTTTCACGAATTTTGTATTGCAAACATGTCTTTCTCTTCTGTTAATGTTGAAAAATGTGGGTGGGGACATTTCACATAATTTTCTCTTTTTTAAAAGGAGAAAAATAAAACAAATGTTAAAATTAGTTTGGGGAACACAAAGTAAAGATTATTTTCTGCTTAATAATAATTTTGTTACTTTAATACTGCATATCTGGAGGCTGAAAAATCATTGACAGAAAATTCCCCTTAATTTCAGAATCACCTACAAATAACATGATTTCTTTATGTAAAGAAAAATACCAAGCATATCAGTGTTTGGTTTTTGGTGTACTGATTTTGAACATACACTTTTATTTGTAACCATGTCTTATTTGCAAATACATCTCTTTAAGTCTGTCCCACTCATTCTTTTTTGGTGGATGCTTCTTCTTTATATGTTCTCTAAAATGTATTTTACATTATTTGTTTTGTATTTCTGTCCATGGCACAAGTGTTAGTTTCTTCGTACTCTTTTTCTTATTTTCCCCCTCACTTTTCCTATGAATGATCTCAGGTGTGGTATCTCTTGAAATATAGCTCTCATTATCATCTGATTTGTCTGCATTAATCTCTTCTTCAATATCTATTTCAATCTCGTCTAAGGTTTCCCCTTCCATTTCGCTGTTTAACCTTGTTTCATTGCCAAAAATAGCTTCGTTGTCTGATAGACATCATCCGGTAGACGATATTCACTCCGGTTGACTTTGTCTGCGTGGGCCTTGAATGTCGCCAATTCTTCGATGTCACCTTCGGACATGTTGAAAATTTGCGTTATTTCCAGAGCCTGGTAGCTGTCAAAGCAGTTGGATTTTTAACTCCGCATGCTTTTGCATGTTTATCCAAACCTTTATACCCAATTAAGAGGTTGGTATTGTGGGGCTTTCCAAACAACATTCCCTCGCAAAAAAAAGAAAAGAAAAGGCTTTGTATTTAAAAGTGAAAAAATGTGCTGTTGTATGTCTTCAGTAGAAAGTACCTGTACTCCACGTACCACAATTCACTTAAGTTTCTTAATTAGATTTTTTCTGCTGGACTCACTGCGTCGCTAAACTCTTCATAACCCTGACGAGTCATCATAAAAATAGTTTGATATTCTCGCCCTCTGGAGCTCGCCTGGTCTTCTACGGTTTAACTGAAGAACCCGGCTGAATACAGTCTCGAGGAACACTTTATATGCATCCTCATCATTTGGGTATAAATCTAGCTTAGCTGCTTTGTTCTTTCTGCCTAAATACTGCTTAAACATTTTTAAATCACTAGCGAGAGGGATGGTCGTTATTTCATTCAATTTCTCTATGTTCAGGTTGTTTGCAGCTTGACTCCAACATCAAACAACCAGTTTGATTCTAACAACTGAATCATATTTCTTAGTCTAGCTTCCGATTCAGCTGATGATACTGTTGCGTATATATCTTTCTTTTTGAAAGCATATGTTATTGCAATGTTGCAACAATCCTTTAAAAATTGCAAATGTTGGAGCTTCAAAAGATTCCTTTTCTTCGTTGTATGTTGAAGTACTTTTTTTTGTTGCTTTTACAATAAGATCATCCCGGCGTCCGGAAGTGGCGCCCCCATCGCCCAGTCAGTTTTACTGGCTGCAATCAGCCCTGGCAGCTGCCAAGATCGTTGCCGCATATGGGAAGTCCAACAGCAGGGCCAAAGTGCTTCTCTGTTGAGAATTTTTACTTCCCACTTGCGTAGGGGATTGGCGACCTCATCGCAGGTCTACGGACCGCAACGTGATGAAACCATCACATAGCCCGACCAACAGACCATCGCTGCTCGTATACGGCGTAGGGAATTGGCGACCCCATCGTCCGGCCGGCTTATGCTGGTTGCAATCAGCACAAACGGCGTAGGGAATTGGCGACCTCATCGCAGGTCTACGGACCGCAACGTGATGAAACCATCACATAGCCCGAGCAACAGACCATCGCTGCTCCTATACGGCGTAGGGAATTGGCGACCCCATCGCCCAGCTGGCTTTTCCTGGCTGCAATCAGCTCTCGCAGCTAAACATCTACGCTGCCTGAAAGGACCAGCCGAGAGGATTTCATTTACATTCAACCCATTTTTCATCCATTGATGACTCATTATTTCAGCTCCTCTTGTGCTGTGACTTGCGCCTCCGCGCAATGACCAAGGATGTGACAGGATGTATTTGCATTGACGATCGCCCCTGGGCCCAGGGGAAAGGGGGCGTAACCATTGGATAGCGCCTGGTTCTTAACAGCAGATTCTTGGATGGTCTAGCTCGTTGAGACTGGGAAGTGCGCCATTGGGCAGCTCTTCGGACCTTTGGTCTCGCCAACACTCGGGGGAGTGGGTGTCCCAAGTACCCATCAGTCGGGAGTACAACTGATTTCGACGCCAAGTCATTGGACTTCGCCTCGATTTCCAGCTTGCTGCCAAGGGTGATGAGGGTAGAACCCGGCAGCCTCGTTGGCTCCTCAGAACGAAGACGGAGAAGTGTAGGCATTTACGGCTTTCATTCATCTTGGCTCCACCACATGCTAATAAGTCGCCTTCGCAGAAAGAAAGAAAGAGACAGAAAAGACAGAGCGAAGAGAACGTCACTGATGTTAGTAAGAAGGCGCATACAGCTAATGCATCAAGCAGTGACAAACAAGAGAAAATTGAAGTAGAAGAACAGACAAGTATCGTACCGTCTATTACACGATATCTTGTGATTAAAGTAAAGAGTGAAACAGAATCCAGGTGGTTTGAAGGGGTTATCCCCTTTCGTTATACAAAAACAACTGAATCACGTTGCAGGTGAACTTAAGCATGGTAAAAAGCTTCGCAACGGCACCTTGCTCGTAGAGACATCTAATAATAAACAGTCAACTAATCTCTTTAAACTGAAAACCCTAGGACCATTGGAAGTTCAAGTTGAACCACACCGTCAACTGAACTTTTGTCAGGGCGTAATATCTTGTTGGAACTTGCAAGATGTCCCTGAAGAAGAGAATAAAAATGAACTTGCCAGCGAAGGTGTAGTCAACGTTAGACGCATTAAAACTCGAAAGAGTGGCGAACTGCAACCCACGAGCTTGCTAATTTTGACGTTTGGCAAGCCACAGCTCCCCAAGGACGTGAAGGCAGCATTCTATTGCTTACGTGTCCGTCCTTATATACCGATTTCGCTCCGGTGTTTTAAATGCCAGCCCTATGGACAAACCAGCACGTCGTGTAAAGCGACCTCTGCTGTATGTGCAATATGCGGTACCAGTAGCCATGGTGCGGATCCTTGCACATCAATGAAACCTCAGTGTGTTAACTGCAAGGGTGAGCATACGGCCTGGTCGCGTGACTGTCCGGTATTTAAAGACGAAAAACGTATTAGAGAGCTGATGGTGATAGAGTAAATATCTGCTGGCAATGCAAAACGTCGCGTAAAAGAGTCTCAGCCCACCCTTCCCTCTGGTGCGTTTTCACATGTTGTAGCCAAAATAGCAGTTAAGACTGTCTCGGTTGGTACCCAGACAGTTAACGTATCAACACAAACAGTCTGTTGTACATGACGACACTCCGAAGCCGCCAAAAGAATCGGAGACTCCTGGCAATATGTCGACGCAAAGTCAGGGACAACACACGCCTGTGCAGAGCTCTAGAGCTTCACGGGTTAAGTCTACTTTTAGTCCCTATAAAGTTCCGAAATTAGTTCGAACTTCGCCTCTCGCTACAAGCATTAAGACTCTGACGAACGTGTTGTCTGCTCAGTTAGCTCAGGAAGAGTCTACACATACTATCGATGAACCTAGATCTTTGGCTTCAGACATGATTCAGGACCACCTGATGGATATAGATTTTAATCTCGTTGGCAGAAAAGGGAAACCTAGGTATAAACCCAAACTTAAACAGTAATCTTTTATCCGTATAAAAACGGAAAGTTTTGGAAGAATTTTATGATTTCCGTTTATTTTATATGATTATGCTCCTTTGCTGTTAAGTTTTATAGTGTAGTTTTGTTTTATCTTGTGAAGTCCCATTTACAGGCTTCGATTAAGTTTTATAGTGTAGTTTTGTTTTATTTGTAAAGGCCCGTTTACAGGTTTCGTTTTTATTCTGGCCATTTACACCAGTGGGCTGATTGTGAAGACCTTTTACATCTTCATCTTTTATGTTCTTTTATTATTTTAATTAATAGCTAATTTTAGACGTGACCAAAATAAGGGGCTTCCCCGTATCGGGACGGGCGTAAGCGATAGTGCTGTTACCGCCCATAAAATTCATTTTATTATTTTTGAAGGGGAAGCCCGTCCATTTTGTCTTAATCCCAAAGCCAGTATTTTTACTGCTGAGCTATACGCTCTTTTAAAGGCTTTGGATTTTAGTCTTGTTCATGGTTTCAACCGCATCCTTGTTTGTACAGATTCGAAGAGTGTTGTTCAAAGCCTCGACAATATGTATTCGAAACATCCGTTCGTGCAAGATATTCTATGTAAGACAAACGCCATCTGCTCTGCCGGTGGTGAGGTTGTCTTTTCGTGGATACCAAGTCATGTTGGTATCCATGGCAATGAATTGGCAGACGAAGCTGCTCGTGAGGCCTCTTTAGGAGCTAACATTGATATTCCACATGTCCCATTTCAGAACATGATGATATAAGCAAGTTACTCGGAATGAATGGCAGCGACGATGGGATGACGTAGCTGTGAATAAATTGAAAGAAATTAAGGTAACTGTTGCTCCATGGAAATCCTCTTGCCGAGATAGTAGGCTTGAAGAAGTTCTTTTATGTCGCCTACGGATAGGCCACAGTCGCCTAACAGACGGATATCTGTTACGACGATTGGATCCACCACGTTGTCATTGAAATGTGGTTTTAAATATTCGTCACGTGCTTTTAGATTGTCCCGGATATAATCATCTCAGACAACGTTATAACATCCCCAATGACATGGCGTCATTGTTAGGGGATGCACCAGGTACGTTGCTAAGCGTTATTAGGTATGTTCGTGAGACAGGTTTATCTCCTTCTCTCTGAGATGATTATGTCCCATAGCTGTTAAGCTTTATGTAGTATTATTATTGTGAAGGCCTATTTACAGCCTTCACGTTTTTACCTTTTCTGCTAAAGACCATCTACATCTTTAGTTTTTATTACGATTTTATCTTTCTGAAGAGCTTAGATCTTCATCTTTTATATGCTTTTATCATTTTATTTAACAGCTATTTTTAGACGTGACAAATATAAGGGGCTCCCCCCGTACCGGGACGGGCGTAAGCCGTAGTGCTGTTACCGCCCATACACTTAATTTTATCTTATCTTACATACCTTTTATTTCAGCTTTGAGAAGTCTGTGGTTAGAACCACTTTCTTTTTTCACTTGACGAACACCGAGATAATTGCTTACTTAAGAGTCCATATCTCTTCCATCTTCTGTCCAAGTGCAAAGCCAAATATTGTCACTTTACGTTCGAATGTATTGTCATTTCATTTCATTTTGCGATGACAAACGTTTACTAAAGTTTGTATTTGTAATGACTATCATTGAACACAACAGAAGTTCAAGTTCTATTTTAGATCACAAACTGTTGCTGAAACTGATAACTTTCACTTTTGACAAACGATTGACGGATTGAAGTCGCACTTGTGACTGCTGTCCAGAATTAATGTGCGAGTTGGTTTTATCATTTTCGGTTCAGGGTTGTCGTGTATTTTTCTCATCGACTGCACGTGATGCTGCTATTGTGTTTTGGAAAAAATAAATTAAGAAATGTGTTTGCATCAGAAGGAAAGAAAAAGAATGGGAGTTGACCTTGTTTGGGTCTCTTTTGGTTGTCATGTTTCCGAATTTTGTACATAGTTTTCAATATTTACTTTCATCACGAAACGTTCATGGAGACACGTCTCTGAGACACTTCACTTGGGATAACATCTTTTAGTCATTGCTTAATGATTTCTTGTTAGGAAACAATTAGGATAATTGTCATGAATTTCTCATGTGGAGAGAGACAAACAAGTCTTTGTTTTTTGTTTAATAGGTGATCGTGACCAACAGGTGAGATGACATTCTTGTCAAGTAGACAAATCATGATAATCAAGATGCCATTTAAAAAAATGCATTTATTGTAATTGATTTAGCAACATTGTTTCATTTTCTTCGGAGAATTACGCATGTGTTTAATTTTCAGCAACTCTAAACAAACGTATTTAATATTTTAAAGATATGTGAAATTTTGCTTTTCTTTAGTAAGTTGTGTAGTACAATCTGATTGGTTGGAGTTGTAATGTTTGCATATTGACGTTAGATTGGTTAAAGCAAGATTCAATGTTTTTCCTATACATAACGCTACGAGTGCTCTCATTGCTTCTGTCTTGTTTACCTAGTAACGCATGGTATTAAGAGAGTCGATTGGTTATCTTTGATTACACACTTTACAAAATGTGTACATTCACGGGTTTTAATGGATTTAGAACAGAATACACAACGTTATTGTACCTGGAATTTCTTATAGTTCACCTGGTTAGCATTCTTGTAGTAGATAAAACTACTCGAACATTGAGATGTACAACATGTATGAGCGGATAGTTATGAAGTGCGAAACTAACAGTGGACCTGCTATAGTATTTCTTCCTTTAATTTATTCTATTTTTTAAAAGTATGTTACTGGATTTTGATTTAACAAACCAAAACCTAGCAATCCTGTTGTTCATTTCTGCTTTGGGAGTAATGGCTAATTTAATCCTGTTAATTTCACATACGATTCATAATAATACTAAATGATTAATAATACGTCCTTCTGATATTATTTCATGGAATTTTCCGTTCTAGAAGAAATCGCTCTACACTTTCGTATTTTGTTCATGTTAAAGGTCTGTCTTTACCTTTGAATTTACCTCCCGGCGTCGGGAAGTGGCGCCCCCATCGCACAGTCAATTTTGCTGGCCGCAATCAGCCCTGGCAGCTGCTAATATCATTGCTGCCTATGGGAAGTCCAACAGCAGGGCCAGAGTGCTTCTCTGTTGAGAATTTTTACTTCCCATTTGCGTAGGGGATTGGCGACCTCATCGCAGGTCTACGGACCACAACGTGATGAAACCATCACATAGCCCGAGCAGCAGACTATCACTGCTCGTATACGGCGTAGGGAATTGGCGACCCCATCGTCCGGCCGGATTCTGCTGGTTGCAATAAGCCAACAACGGCGTAGGGAATTGGCGACCCCATCGTCCAGCTGGCTGCAATCAGCCCACGCAGCTAACCACCTACGCTCCTTGAAAGGAGGGCCACCAGAGAGGAGTTACATTCACATTCATCTCATCTTGATCCACAGATGATCATCATTTCATCTCCTCTTGTGCTGTGAGTTCCGCCTCCGTGCAATGACCAAGGATGTGACAGGGTGTACTTGCATTGACGATGGCGCCTGTGCCCAGGGGAAAGGGGGCGGAACCATTGGATAGCGCCTAGTTCTTAACAGCAGATTCTTGGATGGTCAAGCTCGTTGAGACTGGGAAGTGCGCCATTGGGGAGCTCTTCGGATCTTTGGTCTCGCCAACACTCGGAGGAGTGGGTATCCCAAGTATCCATCAGTCGGGAGTGCAAGTGATTTCGACGCCAAGTCATTGGACTTCGCCCCGATTTCCAGCTTGCTGACAAGGGTGATGAGGGTAGTACCCGGCAGCCTCGTTGGCTCAGAACGAAGACGGAGAAGTGTGGGCATTTTCGGCTAAAATTCATCATGGCTAAACCACATCCTAACAAGTCGCCTTCGCGCACAGACACAGAAAAGAAGACCAAGAGACAAAACGAAGAGAAAGTCACTGAAGATACTAGAAAGAAGGCGCATATCGTTACCGAAATAGCCAGTGACACCGCAGCGAAAATCGAAGTAGAGGAACAGACAAGTATCGTACCGACTATCACACGATATCTTGTTATTAAAGTAAAGAATGAAGCAGAGAATCCAGGTGGTTTGAAGGGGTTATCCCCTTTCATCATACAAAAACAACTGAATCATGTCGCCGGCGAACTTGCACATGTTAAAAAGCTTCGCAACGGCAACTTGCTCGTGGAGACTTTAACTAATAAGCAGTCAACTAATCGCTTGAGAATGAAGACCGTAGGACAATTCGAGGTTCAAGTTGAACCGCGTCGTCAACTAAATTATTGTTGGAACTTGCAAGATGTCCCTGAAGAAGAGAATAAGTATGAAGTTGCCAGCCAATGTGTAGTTGTTTTAAATGCCAGCACTATGGACACACCAGCACGTCGCGTAAGGCTACGTCTGCTGTATGTGCAATATGCAGTACCAGTAGCCATGGTGCGGATCCTTGCACATCACTGAAACCTCAGTGTGTTAACTGCAAGGATGATCACACGGCCTGATCGCGTGACTGTCCGGTATTTAAAGTAGAAAAACGAATTAGAGAGATGGTGGTGATTGAGTCGTCGCGTAAAAGTCTCAGCGCAGCCTTCCCTCTGGTGCGTTTTCACATGTTGTAGCCAGACTCGTCGCAATATGCCGACGCAGAGTAAATGACAACACACGCCTGTGCAGAGCTGTAGAGCTCCACGGGTTAAGACTACTTTTAGTCCCTATAAAGTCCCAAAATTAGTTCGAACTTCGCCTCTCGCTACAAGCATTAAGACTCTGACGAAGGTTTTGTCTGCTCAATTAACTCAGGAAGAGTCTGCACATACTATCGATGAACCAAGTTCATCTTTGTCTTCAGACATGATTGAGTACCACCTGATGATGGATATGGATTTTAAGCTCGGGGAAGGAAAGGGAAACCTATACTTAAACGGTGATCTTTTACTTGTTTTTGGAGAGTTTTATGATTTCCGTTTATTTTATATGATTATGCACCTTAGCTGTTAAGTTTTATAGTGTAGTTTTGTTTTATCTTGTGAAGGCCCAGTTACAGGTTTCCATTAAGTTTTATAGTGTAGTTTTCTTTAAATATTTTGTAAAGGCCCATTTACAGGCTTTCTGGTTATACTGGCCCTTTACACCAGTTGGCTGATTGTGAAGACTTTTTACATCTTCATCTTTTATCTTTTTATATTATTTTAATTAACAGCTAAATTTTGATATGACCAAGATAAGGGGCTTCCCACATATCGGGACGGGTGTAAGCCATAGTGCTGTTACCGCCCATAAAATTAATTTTATCTTATGGATTATAAACATCCGCTCGTGCAAGATGTTCTCTGTAAGACACACGGCATCTGCTCTGCCGGTGGTTCGGTTGTGTTTTCGTGGATACCAAGTCGTGTTGGTATCCGTGGGAATGAATTGGCAGACGAAGCTGCTCGTGAGGCCTCTTTAGGATCTAACATTGATATTCCACATATCCCATTTCAGGACATGATGATATATTATAAGCAAGTTACTCGGAATGAATGGCAGCGACGATGGGATGACGTAGTTGTGAATAAATTGAAAGAACTTAAGGTAACTGTTGCTCCATGGAAATCATCTTGCGGAGATAGTAGGCTTGAAGAAGTTCTTTTATGTCGCCTACGTATAGGCCACAGTCGCCTAACACACGGATATCTGTTACGACGATTGGATCCAGCACGTTGTCATAATTGCAATGTGGTTTTAAGTATTCGTCACGTCCTTTTAGATTTTCCCGGATATAATCATCTCAGACAACGTTATAATATCCCCAATGATATGGCGTCATTGTTAGGGGATGACCCAGGTATGTTGCGGAGAGTTTTTAGTTATGTTCGTGAGACAGGTTTATCTCCGTCTCTCTGAGATGATTATGTCCCATAGCTGTTATGTTTTATGTAGTATTATTTTATTCTTGTGAAGGCCTATTTACAGCCTTCACGTTTTTACCTTTTATGCTAAAGACAATGTACATCTTTAGTTTTTACTACGATTTTATTTTTGTGAAGAGCTTACATCTTCATCTTTTATATGCTTTTATCTTTTATCTTAACAGCTATATTTAGACGTGACGAAGATAAGGGGCTTCCCCCGTATCGGGACGGGCGTAAGCCATAGTGCTGTTACCGCCCATACAATTCATTTTATCCTTTATTAGCGTTACATACGCTCGATAGTGTCCATCATGCTGGAATTCGACTCTGCACTGGCGCGTATCGCACAAGTCCTGTCACCAGTCTGTGTGTTGATGCCGCTGAACCACCGCTCGAGATTCATAGGATGTACTATGTGTGGAGCTACCTTGCTAAGATATCATCTTTGGCAAGCCACCCAGCACATAACTTAATCGTAAACCCAATCCAACGAGCCCTATATGAACGCCGTGGTCACGCTACCCGACCACTTGGCATCCGAGCATCAGAGTTATTAGAGAATCTTAATGCAGACCGCCCAACTGTCTGTCCTGTCCGTTTTAGTCTCCGTCCTCCGTGGACACTTGTCCGCCCACGGATTGATCTTTCTTTGTCAGCTTTCAAGAAATCGGAGACCTCCATGATTGAGTTCCAGCAGCGTTTTCGTGCGATGCAGAGTCAGTACCCACGTTTTATCTCTGTTTTTACAGATGGATTCAAATCAGATGAATCTGTTGGATGCGTGTTTATTGTAGAGGGGGAAGCCCGCCAATTTTGTCTTAATCCGAAAGCCAGTATTTTTACTGCTGAGCTATATGCTCTTTTAAAGGCTTTGGATTTTAGTCTTGTTCATGGTTTCAACCGCATCCTTCTTTGTACAGATTCGAAGAGTGTTGTTCAAAGCCTCGACAATATGTATTCGAAACATCCGCTCGTGCAAGATATTCTCTGTAAGACACACGCCATCCGCTCTGGCGGTGGTGAGTTTGTCTTTTCGTGGATACCAAGTCATGTGTATCCATGGTAATGAAGTGGCAGACGAAGCTGTTCGTCAGGCCTCTTTAGGAGCTAACATTGTCATTCATCAAGTCCCATTTCAGGACATGATGATATATTATAAGCAAATTACACGGAATGAATGGTAGCGACGATGGGATGACGTAGCTGTTAATAAACTGAAAGAAACTAAGGTAACTGTTGCTCCATGGAAATCCTCTTGCCGAGAGAGTAGGCGTGAAGAAGTCCTTTTATGTCGTCTACGTATAGGACACAGTCGGCTGACACATGGTTATTTGTTACGACGATTGGATCCACCACATTGTAATCATTGCAATGTGGTTTTAAGTATTCGTCACATGTTTTTAGATTGTCCCGGATATAATTATGTCAGACAACGTTATAACATCCCCAATGACATGGCGTCATTGTTAGGGGATGAACCAGATATGTTGCGGAGAGTTTTTAGTTATGTCCGTGAGACAGGATTATCTCCGTCTCTCTGAGATGATTATGTCACATAGCTGTTATGTTTTATGTAGTATAATTTTATTTTTGTGAAGGCCTATTTACAGCCTTCACATTTTTGCCTTTTATGCTAAAGACCATCTATTTCTTTAGTTTTTACTACGATTTTATTTTTTTCTGAAGAGCTTAGATCTTCATCTTTTATATGCTTTTATTATTTTAGTTAACAGCTAATTTTAGAAGTGACAAAGATAACTGGCTTCCCCCGTATCGGGACGGGCGTAAGCCATAGTGCTGTTACCGCCCATACAATTAATTTTATCTTATCATGCTTAAGTTCACCTGCAACGTAATTCAGTTGTTTTTGTATAACGAAAGGGGATAACCCCTTCAAACCACCTGGATTGTCTGTTTCATTCTTTACTTTAATCACAAGATATCGTGCAATAGACGGTACGATACTTGTCTGTTCCTCTACTTCGATTTTCACTTCTTTGTCACTGCTTGATGCATTAGCTGTATGCGCCTTCTTACTAACATCAGTGACGTTCTCTTCGCTCTGTCTCTTTCTTTCTTTCTGCGAAGGCGACTTATAAGGATGTGGTGGAGCCATGATGAATGAAAGCCGTAAATGCCCACACTTCTCCCGTCTTCGTTCTGAGGAGCCAACGAGGCTGCCGGGTACTACCTTCATCACCCTTGTCAGCAAGCTGAAAAATCGAGGCGAAGTCTAATGACTTGGCGTCGAAATCACTTGTACTCCCGACTGATGGATACTTGGGACACCGACTCTTCGGAGAGCTGGCGAGACCAAAGGTCCGAAGAGCTCCCCAATGGCGCACTTCCCAGTCTCAACGAACGAGACAATCCAAGAATCTGCTGTTAAGAACTAGGCGCTATCCAATGGTTCCACCCCCTTTCCCCTGGGCCCAGGGGCCATCGTCAATGCAAATACATCCTGTCACATCCTTGGTTATTGCGCGGAGGCGCAACTCACAGCACAGTAGGAGATGAAATAATGAGTCATCAATGGATGGAAAATGGGGTGAATGTAAATGAAATTCTCTCGGCTGGTCCTCCTTTCAGGCAGCGTAGATGTTTAGCTGCGAGGGCTGATTGGAGCCAGCAAAACCCAGGTGGACGATGGGGTCGCCAATTCCCTACGCCGTATACGAGCAGCGATGGTCTGTTGCTCGGGCTATGTGATGGTTTCATCACTTTGCGATCCGTAGACTTGCGATGAGATCGACAATGCCCTACGCAAGTGGGAAGTAAAAATGCTCAACAGAGAAGCACTTTGGCCCTGGTGTTGGACTTCCCATAGGCATCAACGATGTTGGCAGCTGCCATTGCTGACTGCAGCCAGAAGAACTGACTGGACGATGGGAGCGCCACTTCCGGACGCCGGAATACAGCTACTGAATTAACGAGTGACAAAGAAGGGTAAAATGAAGTAGAAGAACAGACAAGTATCGTACCGACTATCACACGATATCTTGTGATTAAAGTGAAGAATGAAATATAGAATCCAGGTGGATTGAAGAAGACATCCTCTTTCCTAATTCAAAGACAACTTAGTTATGCTGCATGCGAGCTACACAATGTTAAAAACCTTCGGAATGGCACCTTATTAGTGGAGACATCTACTGACAAACAGAAAAATAATCCGCCAACTTAATTTTACACAGAACGTAATAACTTGTTGGGATCTTTAAGATGTTCCTGAAGAGGAGATTAAAAGAGAACTCGCCAGTCAAGGCGTAGTTAATGTTAAACACATCAATAGCAGAAGGACTGGTCAACTTCAATCCACAGGATCATTAATTTTGACATTTGCAATGCCTCAGCTTCCTAAGGATGTGAAGGCAGCTTTTTATCGCTTGCTTGTCCGTCCTTATATATCAAGTCGGCTACGCTGCTTTAAATGTCAACGTTATGGACACACGGGTACGTCATGTACCGTGACCTCTGCTGTATGTGCAATTTGCGGAACCAGTAGCCATGGTACGGATCCTTGTAAGTCACTGAAACCTCAGTGTGTTAATTGCAAGGGTGGTCACACGGCCTGGTCGCGTGACACCTATTTTTAAGGAGGAAAAACGAATTCGAGAGCTGATGGTACTAGAGAAAATATCCGCTGGTGATGCTAAACCTCGATTACGAGAATCTGAACGCACCCTTCCCTCTGGTGCATTTTCACATGTTGTAGCCAGGATACCAGTTAAAACTGTCTCGGTTGGTACCCAGACAGTTAATGTATCAACACAAACAGACTCTGCTGTGCATGTAGATCCTCCGACGCCTCCCTAAGGATCAGAGACTTGTCGCAATATGCCGACACAGAGTCAGGGACAAAAAACAGCTGCGAAAAGCACTAGAACTTCACGTGTTAAGCTAATTTTAGTCCCTATAAAGTCCCGAAATTAGTCCGAACTTCGCCTGTCGCTACAAGCATTAAGACTCTGACGAACGTTTTGTCTGCTCAGTTAGCTCAGGAAGAGTATACACATACTATCGATGAACCAAGTTCATCTCTGACTTCAGATATGATTCAGGACCACGTGATGGATATAGATTTTAATCTCGTGGGAAGGAAAGGGAAACCTAGGTATAAACCTAAACTTAAGCGGTGATTTTTTACTTGTTTTTGGAGAGTTTTATGATTTTCGTTTATTTTATATGATTATGCTCCTTAGCTGTTAAGTTTTATGGTCTATTTTTGTTTTATCTTGCGAGGGCCCATTTACGGGCATCCTCGTTATACTGGCCATTTACACCAGTAGGTTGAGTGTGAAAACCTTTTACATCTTCATATTGTATATCTTGTTTTTTATTATTTTAATCAACACCTAAGTTTTGACATGACCAAGATAAGGGTCTTTCCCGTATCGGGACGGGCGTAAGCCATAGTGCTGTTATCGCCGATAAAATTATTTTATCTTATCCGCTTCGCGCGTCTGAGGGACGCAACGAACTAAAGATGTTCTCCACGAAGTTGGGGTGGGCCATCCCCGTTTTCTGTCTCCCCACCTCGGCCCCTGACATGGCGTCTGGGTGCGGAGTCAGTAGGACCTTTTCCACAGTTAAAATAAGAAATAAAAAAAATGTAAAAAAAGGAATTTAAGAGACGGGAGGGTTATGGGGATGATTCTTTGGCCCAGTTCCCGATGGATAAACCTGGGCCCTGTTTCCGCGGTTAGGGGGATTAATTCTTTTTTTTCTTTTTTTTAATATATATATTTCATTAGACTTGAGTGTACAATACAGTTTAATTTTTGTTTTGTTAAGTTCTATCTCTAGTTTTTTAACACATGTCTTGCATTTATTTATTTGTATATTTTGAATTATTTTTATTGTTGTTATTTCCTTATCTTCACTTTATTTATTTATTTTTTTTAAGTTTCCTTTGGGTATTCTTTCACACATCCAGTCACACTACAAATCCTCGCGTTTTTGTTTATTAGTTATTCGCTTTTTAAATCTTATTATTAGATTGTATAATAAAATGTTATTATTACTTTGCTGATCTTCCTCCTTTTCTAGCTTAGAACTAATACTATAATTTTTATATGTACAAAATTATTTAGCAATGTTTCCTTGAAAATTGCAATATATTTTATCTGTATTTTTATTTCCTATACACTAATATTAATATTTATTAGAACGAAAAACAGTTAAACTATCAAAATATTACAATAAATCATGGATGAAACAAAATCCCTAACAGTATTCATAGAAAAAAGTTAATTTCTGGTCCCATTTTATTCTATTCTAATCTAATTCTATCCCTATTCTAACACATTCACTCACTCATTCACTCAGGTGGGGAAGTCGACTCTGAAGATCCAGGTCCTTGGCCGCTGGACGAATCCTCCAGATCCTTTGGATTGGGGCGGTTCCAAGTCTCCTCTCTTCTTCCTCTTCTTCACCACACTGTCACATATAGACACTTTCACACATCTCTTCATCACACCCGATTATTTACTTGGTTTCAATTTTCAAGTTCTCAAGTTTATTCTCCATCCAGAGTTATCCTGTCCAGACCACCGAGTCGGCAGAAACTCTGGGGGAGCTCTTATTCACTTTTAAACACACGTAATTTATATTAACACGCACACGCAACCATTCGCACATTACGCGTCTCGCCAGGCGGCGGTTCCCATGATTCTAAGTATCCATGACCGTGGAGGGTATATCAAATCCACAAAGTTCCCATTAGATACCATTCTTATTGTTTTTGTTTTTCCGCTCATGGGAACACGCCGCCCGCGCGCGACCACGCCCATTTCCGCCACACGCCCGACACACATACCCGTATATACAATATTTACAGTACTTGAGTAGTCCAAAATTAAGTGTTGTTCTTTACCTGTTGATCTTCTTTTATTGATTTCTTCGTTTATATTTTGTTTTATGTATATGAGAGATCCTAGTAGAAAGTTGGTCTAGTAGGTATCTTGTTTGTTCTTCCCCTAGCATCTCTTTCACTGTTAGTCCTCTTAGTTCCTCCCGCGTGTCCGCTATTTGCTGGATGACCTCTCCTTCTTCATTCACTTGGTTGACCGGGCACTCGAGGACCACATGTTCAGGAGTTGCCAGCTGTCCACACTCACACATAGGGGAATTTACCAGTCCAAAGTCAAAAAGTTTCGCTTTGAACGGGCCATGTCCGCTTAGTAGCTGAACCACACCCTGACCTGGATTCCAGTTTTCCCATGTAAGTCTATTAGAAATATTATCAATTATGCCAAAGAGTCTTCTAGATTTATCACTCTCTTGCCAATATTTTTGCCATTTTGATGTTATTATCTCATATATTTCTTCTTTTGTTCTTGGCATTTCTTCCAAAATCTCCGTTGCTCTTATTAAATTTTCTTTTTTGGTCCAATATATAGCAGCTATCTTGAGTATCTCCAGGTGCAGGGGGGCTATACCCAAGATTACATTTAGGGCCACCCCCGGAGTTGTCCTATAAGCCCCAGACATCCTCAGTAATATAGCTCTCTGTGCTCGGTTTAGTTTCTCAGCCAGTTTCTTGTTTTCAGTCAGTCTGTGCGCCCACGCACTCGCTCCATAAGTTCCTATTGCACATAAAATCTGATTATGATATAATTTAATTAATTTCAATGGTAAGCCAAATTTTGTTGTTGCAATTGTTATTAGTTTGTTTCCCATCTTGAGTATTTTGTTAGCGGTATTCTCT
>JAGDQP010016038.1:0-31767 GCA_022664845.1 Lepisma saccharinum | reverse complement strand
AAATTCATTTCAGAACCTTCAAATCATGTTAAGAATATATTATGTAATCGCGAGAGCAATGGAAAGGAACTTAGTGGCCAGGGCCTTTGTTGAGGTAATTACAGAAAGTTTGGAAGTTTAATTTCCATCTTTCTTGAGTGTTGTCATTTATAATTAAAAAAAACTTAGGATAATTTCAAAATGAATTTCGAATTTTAAGTAGGCATATTATTTTAATTTTAAATTTGTTTCTATTAAGTCAATGCATTTAAAAAACAAAAATATATTCCGTTTTGTGAAGAAAACATGTAATTGCGCTAATCACTATGCAATTACACAAATTTCATACAAAATATTATTAGAAAGTACTCAAAATGAGAACATTCCCATGTCCGTTTCGTACTTGGAAGACGAGTTGTATTGATTTAACGAATTGTACACTTGTGGCAGACTTTAAACATTTAAAACGCTTTTAATATTTAACGCAAGGAACTTAGAAATTTAGGATTTTATATTTTATACTTACTAAATTGCTTTAATGCATAAACCAACTTCGTAATGTCTAAAAACCATTAATCATAATCAGTGCATTCATTTGACCTGAGAAAACTCTTTGTCCTGTATATTAGATTTTTTTGTAACGCTGGACATAAAACGTAGTAACTGTCAATTATATACTGTTTAGCAATGTCTGTTCATGACGAAAAATTCTTTGAGGAAACTTGAAGCAAAGACACTGTGATAGCTTTTGCTCTTGCTCAAATCCTTCAGGGGTCAACTGAATATGTACCGTCCACTTCTTTGAATTCCTATATCCCAGTAACATATATGTTTATTTAACGTTGGGAAAATATGCAAATGACCGCCTCCTCCACGTCTAATTCGATAAAGAGGCGAATAAAACGTTGACGAGATGGATATAAGCGTATTTTCGCAGCACTAGAATATCATTAAATGAAGCTGTGCTACTGGATTTGTTTCTGCCTTTCTCTAAGGGAAATAAATAACGTGCCAAATTATCCTTTGAGGTAGTGATGTAATAAAGTAAGTCCGCCATCACTCTGCCTATTATCACATCATAGCTATCTCCTTGCAAATATATCTTACTATTATGAAAATTAGTTTAGATTTTTAAATTCTTTTAAAGAACCATTTATAACATTTATTGCAAAGAACCAGTTAGCAACATGATTTTATCTATTTTAGTTTGTTGAAAATATGATTTGTTATGTTTGCATATTACGAAAAAAAATACGTTGTTATCTTCAATGCAATAAAGTGATACGACATACACCCGACCGAAAGTCCACATTTTACAGGAACCCGAGTATCTATTAAACTATAACAACTCACCCTGCAGCTATGAAAATGTTAAAACAATTGTACACAATTCATACGCAAAACTTTCATAACAATAGAATTACATTCAAATTTTCTGAAGTCTTCTGAATAGATCTGCGAATTCAGTGCCCGTTAAACATACATCTTGAATATAATTTTTAAATAATATACAAAAACATGAAACAGTACAGCATTACACACAATTCTTGATCTTAAAGCTAGACTCTACCTCGTAACTTTCTAAGAATCACGCTATGAGTAATTGCCACAAACTTCAAACGTGCCCGGGTTATAAATAAATAAATAATAAAAAAAAACACTAAAATATTTTTATTGTTTAAGTCACTTGCATTGACTTACCTTGTATTTGTGAATTCCTTGAAGGAAATTTTCTATCGTATACACTGGGACAGTATATGTTGACACCCCAGACGTAAGATTCTGCATGGAGAAAGTCAGTCCGCAGACATGAAAATTTGTGAAAGTAAATAAAATTGGTTTCGGAGGAAAAGTATATCTGAAATTTTGAAAATCAATTAATAATATAGAAAAAATAGATTATGATTTTTTTTAATATAAAAGAAATAAGGTAGTTAAGGGAAATGCATTGTAAGTAACCAACATCAAGTTTGGGGGAACTGCAATTTCATTCTTGCAGAAAATCGTAGTTTTAATTGGAAATATATTACTGTAATATATACAGCAAGTCAGATTTGCATGTTCATTTAGTATGTTATAAAAATGAAATCCACCCGAGATATGATTTTTATCAGTGCGGCGCGCCATTCTCTTTAATGAATTTGTAAAGTAAGTTTGCAGTATTATACTTTACTGTTAAGATAATATTATCTTACCAGAAACATTAATCATATACCGATTTACTCAGTCTTGCTCCCGGCGTCGGGAAGTGGCGCCCCCATCGCCCAGTCAGTTTTACTGGCTGCAATCAGCCCTGGCAGCTGCCAAGATCGTTGCTGTCTATGGGAAGTCCAACAGCAGGGCCAAAGTGCTTCTCTGTTGAGAATTTTTACTTCCCACTTGCGTAGGGGATTGGCGACCTCATCGCAGGTCTACGGACCGCAACGTGATGAAACCATCACATAGCCCGAGCAGCAGACCATCGCTGCTCGTATACGGCGTAGGGAATTGGCGACCCCATCGTCCGGCCGGCTTATGCTGGTTGCAATCAGCCAACAACGGCGTAGGGAATTGGCGACCCCATCGTCCAGCTGGCTTTTGCTGGCTGCAATCAGCCCTCGCAGTTAAACATCTACGCTGCCTGAAAGGAGGACCAGTCGAGAGGATTTCATTTACATTCATCCCATTTTTCATCCATTGATGACTCATTATTTCATCTCCTCTTGTGCTGTGAGTTGCGCCTCCGCGCAATGACCAAGGATGTGACAGGATGTATTTGCATTGACGATGGCCCCTGGGTCCAGGGGAAAGGGGGCGGAACCATTGGATAGCGCCTAGTTCTTAACAGCAGATTCTTGGATGGTCTAGCTCGTTGAGACTGGGAAGTGCGCCATTGGGGAGTTCTTCGGACCTTTGGTCTCGCCAACACTCGGGGGGTGGGTGTCTCAAGTATCCATCAGTCGGGAGTACAAGTGATTTCGACGCCAAGTCATTGGACTTCGCCTCGACTTGCAGCTTGCTGACAAGGGTGATGAGGGTAGTACCCGGCAGCCTCGTTGGCTCCTCAGAACGAAGACGGAGAAGTGTGGGCATTTACGGCTACAATTCATCATGGCTCCACCACATCCTAACAAGTCGCCTTCGCGCACAGAAAAGAAGAAGCCAAAGAGACAGAATGAAGAGAAAGTCACTGAGGATAATAGAAAGAAGGCGCATATAGTTACCGAAATAACCAGTGACACCGCAAAGAAAATTGAAATAGAGGAACAGACAAGTATCGTACCGACTATCACACGATATCTTGTTATTAAAGTAAAGAATGAAGCAGAGAATCCAGGTGGTTTGAAGGGGTTATCCCCTTTCATCATACAAAAACAACTGAATCATGTCGCCGGCGCACTTGCACATGTTAAAAAGCTTCGCAACGGTACCTTGCTCGTGGAGACGTTAACTAACAAGCAGTCAACTAATCTCTTGCGAATGAAGACCCTAGGACAATTCGAGGTTCAAGTTGAACCGCATCGTCAACTAAATTATAGTCAGGGCGTAATATCTTGTTGGGACTTGCAAGATGTCCCTGAAGAAGAGATTAAGGATGCACTTGGCAGCCAAGGTGTAGTCAATGTTCGTCGAATTAAGACAAGAAAGAGTGGAGAACTTAAACCCACGAGTTCGTTAATTTTGACGTTTGCCATGCCACAGCTCCCCAAGGACGTGAAGGCAGCATTCTATTGCTTACCTGTCCGTCCGTATATACCGAGTCCGCTCCGCTGTTTTAAATGCCAGCATTATGGACACACCAGCACGTCGTGTAATTCGACCTCTGCTGTATGTGCAATATGCGGTACCAGTAGCCATGGTGCGGATCCTTGCACATCACTGAAACCTCAGTGTGTTAACTGCAAGGGTAATCACACGGCCTGGTTGCGTGACTGTCCGGTATTTAAAGAAGAAAAACGCATTAGAGAGCTGATGGTGATAGAGAAAATATCTGCTGGAGATGCAAAACGTCGCGTAAAAGAGTCTCAGCGCACCCTTCCCTCAGGTGCGTTTTCACATGTTGTAGCCAGAATAGCAGTTAAAACTGTCTCGGTTGGTACACAGACAGTTAATGTATCAACACAAACAGAGTCTGATGAGCATGACGACCTTCCGAAGCCGCCCAAAGAATCGGAGCCTCCTCGTAATATGCCGACGCAGAGTCAGGGACAACACACGCCTGTGCAGTGCTCTAGAACTCCACGGGTTAAGACTACTTTTAGTCCGTATAAAGTCCCGAAATTAGTTCGTACTTCGCCTCTCGCTACAAGCATTAAGACTCTGACGAACGTTTTGTCTGCTCAATTAGCTCAGGAAGAGTCTGCACATACTATCGATGAACCAAGTTCATCTTTGGCTTCAGATATGATTCAGGACCACCTGATGGATATGGATTTTAATCTCGTGGGCAGGAAAGGAAAACCTAGGTATAAACCTAAATTCAAACGGTAATCTTTTACTTGTTTTTGGAGAGTTTTATGATTTTAGTTTATTTTATATGATTATGCTCCTTAGCTGTTATGTTTTATAGTGTAGTTTTGTTTTATCTTGTGAAGGCCCATTTACAGGCTTCCATTAAGTTTTATAGTGTAGTTTTGTTTGATATTTTGTAAAGCCCCATTTACAGGCTTCCTTGTTTTACTGGCCATTTAAACCAGTGGGCTGATTGTGAAGAACTTTTACATCTTCATCTTTTATATTCTTTTATTATTTTAATTAACAGCTAAATTTTGACCTGACCAAGATAAGGGGCTTCCCCCGTATCGGGACGGGCGTAAGCCATAGTGCTGTTACCGCCCATAAAATTCATTTTATCTTTATCTCAGTCTTGCTCCATGAAGCCTTTACATGAATTTGATATTAGATTTTCCTATAATGGTTATAACATTTATAATTGAATATAAAATTCAAAATTTTACATTTATAATCCAAATACAATGATGCGAGTCATGTGAACTATTAATGTACGAAGTCCTTATATAAGAGAAGTCCATCCTTATCCAAAAAATAAATCCCAGGAACCACAAGGTGTAGACAGGTGTCATTAGAAAGGGCTTGGAAAGGACTTACTCACTCGGAGACGAAGGAGCGGTCTTGATTGGTGCAGAAGGTTGCCAACTAATTTTTCAGGTTGCTTAAATTGAGTTTGACATTTATGTACCAAAACTGGCATATAGATTATTCGACACAATAGAACAATAGAGGGTTTATCTGTTCCTAAGCACACTAGTTGTCAGTGTTGCCAACGTACTTTAAATTTAAATTTCTCAAGGACACCGTACAAAATTAATAGAAAAGCCCTTTCGGTGAAATTCCTAGAAATTTTGTTTAGATTTTAATAGTTTATAACCTTCTGACAACAAATTGTAAGTATGTGGTTGAGTCATGAAAACTGAATTCAGTTTTTCTATGAAGCTAACGAAGTGCTGGATCATCCACAGTTGCTTATGACTCTTGTAAAATATAAATGCGGGCACGCGCGCTCACATGCATGATTATACGTCATAGTGAATTGATATAAAACAATAGTGCACTGCGATTCTACGAACGATCGCGAAGTCTCCAAGGATCTTTGATAATATGTTAGACACACAAAAACTAATTTTTATAAAATTAGTTGCCAACAGTGACAACTGGGGCTTCGTGACGAACACTAATAGTATTTTTATTATTGTGTTGAATAATGTTTATGCCAACTTTTGTTTAGATACAGTAATGGAAGCAATTTGAAAAATTGAATTTTAAAAGAAAATGGGTTGGCAGCACTGATCAACTGTACCTACACTAATCAACTGCTGGGCCACGGTGGCTCAGTTGGTAGAGCGCTCACGTCTGGTGCTAGGGGTCGTCGAATGGATCCCTGCTCATGCCATATGAGTTTTGTGGTGGCCAAACACCGTGTGCGTGGGTTTTCTCATGGTACTCCCGTCTCCTCCCACTTTCTTCATACAACCTATTCATCCCATCATCATCCATACGGCCTGATTCATAGTTGCCTAAAGGCCTTAAAATAAATTTATATTAAATTCAAAAATTCAACTACTCAACTGCATTACGGGCAATAACTACATTGTCCGTAACTTGATTTGATGGATACTTTATACGTATATTGTGGTGACGATCATGTCCCAAGGACCAGACAATTACTGCAATATGTTCATATGTACCTAAAATCCTTTATCAGCATTAGATGTACAATAATAATCGAAAATAGGACGCTTAATTTACAAAAGCATTATAAGAATCTTTATATAATCCCACATGTGTTTAACTTCGTAGAAGTTCTGAATCAATTTTTATGATTTGTGCTCAGTGAGACATTTTTCCGGAATATTATGAACTATCGAAACCCAAGTTTTAAACATCTTGACCTTAAAGATTTTTACATTGATTTTGAGCGGGGTCCTTTTATGCGTCAAGGGCTGGAGGCAGAGTTGGAATGTTTAAAACAAAATGTTTTAAACAGAGGCGATTGTTTTAAACATTTTGTTTAAAACAGATTGAACATTTCTTTTAAACAATATTTTTTAAGCCGTGTTTAAAACATGTTAATGTTAAGAGTACGAGAGTATTATGTTAGTTTTATATTTACCAATAAGACATATGTAATTTGTCCCATGTGAGAACTAATTTCCAAAATAATCAGTATTATGGCGTTGCAAGTCTACAGGCGGTGACATAAAATGCGTTGTTTTGTTCGTTCTTTATTGTTTGAATACCAAAAGCAGGAAATATTAATTTGCTAACAATAACATGAAACAAGATGTTCAATTGTTCATATTTCAGTTCTTTCATTTTTTATTTATTGTAAAGAAACACTTCATGGGCATGTATTTGCTTCTATGATTATATTGCTTTAGTATATTTATGAGGGAAGGTACAGTAGGGAGTAACTGTGCATATTTGATAATCAATTCTTATTCGGTACTTGGAATTTTTGTTGGGAAGCCAGGGAGACCCCATCTGAACCATTCTCCCCCTGATCCATCGGGACCATTTGAAATAAAATTTATAGCGATGTTTCAAAAAATGAAAAGTGGTTTCAGACCATAATATCATTGGTCGAAAATTGGGCAATAGGCTATTTTTCAGAATTATTTTCTATTCATCGAAAGGTTATTTTTCAAAATTATTTTCTATGAGTCCCGTATAGAACCTTGTTTCATCGGAACCAATTGTGCATTCTTCCTTATTGTCTAAATCAAATTTATAGCAATGCTTCCACAAAATAAAACTGGTTTTAGACCATGATGGCGGTCAATTTTTACTCGAAAACTGGTTAAGATAATATTTTTCACAATTAATTTCTATGAGCATCAACGTACAACTCCCTGATCCTTCATTACCAATTTTATATTATTTCTTGCGATTTAAATAAAATTTAGGACCATGTTTCTAAAAAAGAAAACCCCACTTTAGACGAAAATGGCGGTCATTCCTGATAAGAAATTGGTCAAAAAACGATTTTTTCTTTTTTCGATTAAAGCACATCGAAATATATAATATAATATTAAAATGCACTTGAATATAATATTAAGTTGAATATAATATTAAAATGCACTTGAACTTCAAAACTGGCACAGTGTCTTCACCTAAAGAGTTGGTAGTTATGTGATAAAACCCCCCAAAACAGGAAGCCTGGGAAAAAATTATAAAGCAGATTATGTAGGGTATCAAATGAAAGGATTTTTCCTACTGAATTTAAATTTGAATTATATTCTTCAGAAAAATGAAGGATTCGAAATTTATAGCAAAGTTTTCATAAAATGAAACTGCTTATAACCAAAATTGCAGCCGTTTTCAATCGAAAATGGGCCAAAGAAAAAGAGGTTTCTGTATTAAAGAAAATAGCGCTTAGGTTGAAGGAAAAAAATAAATGAAACGGACTAAAACTTCAAGACCGACACTGCGTTACTTGTATTTAGCCAAAAGAAATGGTAATTTGTGATAACGGCTCCTAAAAACTAGGAACCTCTTGGCCTTGAGAAGGAGGGGGAAACCTCGAGGCCTGAAAGATGAAGTGTATGAGTAGGTAATATGGGGTATCAAATAAGAGCATTTCCGACAGAATAAGAATATGAATTACTTTATTAAAAAAAAAAAAAGATTTTAGGGACTCCAAATTTATAGCAAAAATGGCCACCATTTTTTATTTTATATTACCAGTTTCAATTTAGTATAAATATGAAATCCTCAAAATGCTTTTCGGAAAAAAATAATAATATTCGTATTCAGTCGAAAAAAAAAAAATTCGTTTTATATCCCATAATATGACACACCTAATCTTCATTTTCCAGGGCCCCTTTTCTGGCTTCCAGATCCCCAATTTTGGGAGGAGAGTTATGATATAATTACAATATCTTTAGGCTAAATTAAGTAACAAAGTGCATGTTTTAATTCAGATTTTTGTTTTTTTCGTCTCAACGTGAATGTTTCCTTTCTTTCTTTCTTTTTTTAAAAAAAAGGTCCAAAAAAGGTCTTTGACCAATTTTCAACCAAAAAAAGAACAGCATTTTGGTTTTTAAGAAGTTTAATTTTTGTTATTCCTAGAGTCCCTTTCCAAAGTAAATACCTCATATTGATATTCAGTACCAAAACATCCTTTCACTTACCATGTCCGTTTCATCCTCCATGCAACCTACTTTATAAGCTTCCATTTTTCTGTTCCCCATGTTCAGACTCCCAGTTTTTTGGAAGGGGGGTATCGTTACCATTTCTGTGGACCAAAGCAATAACATTATAGAGAATATTTAAAACTTCACTTTAACTTCAAAATCGGCAAACTCAAGTACGTTTTGAAAAGAGGAGCAAAATAAAATATGCATTTGACAAATTTTCCACCATAAAGGCAGCCAGCCATTTTGATAAAAAGTTAATTTTATTTTGGGGAAACATTGCTATACATTTTATTTGTACCATAGAGAATAATATATAATATGTCCCGAAAGATCAGGCGGTTTACGTGGGGCCCATTGAAATATATTGCTAAAAAGAACGCCATTAGGATCTGAAACCAGTTTTATTTTGGGGGAACATGGCCGTAAATTTTATTTAGACAATAAGGAGTAATATAAAATTAATCCTGATGAATCAGGGGGTATACGTGGGGGCTCATAGAAACTAATTGTGACAAATAGCCTATTGGCCAATTTTAGACCGAAAATAGCTGTCATGATGGTTTAAAACCAGTTTTCATTATTGGGAACATCGCTATAAATTGTATTTAAACCCTAAAGAATAAACAAAAAAATGGACCCGATGGAACAGAGGGTGCACGTGGGTCTCCCCTTGGTCTCTTAAAATTTATGCCGGGAGGAAGAACTTATTAGGTACTCTGCTTCTTTACTGTTCGTTTATAGACTCATTATGAATGGGGTGCACAAGAAAAAAATAATCTGGACACTCTTTATTAAAGTTTAAATCCTTCCGAAAATAATAAAACAGGAAAAGCCACATACAGTAAAAAGGAAATGGAAAAGTCCTTGTTGTCAAATGAAAGAACATTTCAAGAAGTGTAATTCAAATCCCGTCCAGGCCACTGGACAATTTTCTTTCAGTGTTCTTATGCCTGGTGCTCTAAGGTATACTCAGACTGCTATCAAATTGAGTACCACAGTGTCCTTTGTATTCCTGGACACTTGGGGAGCTAAAGGCAGCCGAGCATGGGACTGACTACTTTACCGAATTTCGTGTCGTTGGTCGAGAATACTTACGAGCGCTACTTCCACATTCCCCATGCGCCGTTCACGGCGCGTGCGCATTGCACCGGGTGTACCTGTGCTTTTTTACCTTTTGTATAATAAATAACTTTGGATTTTAATAAATAGCAAATTTCATCAAATTTGCTGAAACAGAACCTACAATTTCTAGTAAGTGCTTATGAAGAGACCGAAAAAGCGGTAGAATCGTTATAGAAGTTACTGCAGATGGAGTACCTACCATTTTTCATATTTAACAAAAGGTTAAAAACGTTTAAAACACGTTATTTTGCAGTCTATAAAAACGCGTTTAAAACAAAACAGATGTTTTGTTTTTAAATAAAAAACACGTTTTTCCCAATCCTGGCTGGAGGTAGAAAAAAACACTTTATTTTGCATGGGCCATTTTAGTAACTTTTGACTTCGGCCCGTCACGATTAAATGAGTGCAATGCTTGTTACAATCCACAAATGTCCATGCCCTAGGCGAGATTTGAACCCGAGACATTGGAGATGCCAGCCTAACGCCTCTCCTAACACCACACGACTACCTCAGGGTCGAGATTAAAGGTTGGGACTTCATTTGCTTTCGGATTAAGTGGTGGAAAGGAAACCAAATGAGTGATAGGGAGTGTTCGCAATCTACAATATTATACAGGGTGTCCCACTCGTAAGGGGTCCCTGGAAAAGTGTTATAAAATTCTTAATAAAAGAGGAAATGAAACCAAATTTGTTCATGACATACCTTTATGATTGAGAAATGAAAGTACATTACAAGAGGTGGTGGAAGTCATCCACCCTCTCTGTATACACAGCTCAACACTGCGCTGCATGTCCATGAATGTTGCTGCCAGAGTATTGGGCGTGATTGCCTGGATTTCACAACGATTGTTTTCACGTAACTTGTCGATGTGCGTGGTTTGTGCTTGTACACAGTACCTTTAAGGTGCCACCACAGGAAATAGTTAGGGGGATGCTGAAGTCAGGTGACCTCGAGGGCTATAATTCTTTGGAAATCACTGTCAGGAAAAATGATGCCACCGCAGCGATACTCGCTTTAGACGTGTGGCATGTTGCCCCATCTTGCTGGTACTAGCCAAGTGTCAGCTCCTCGTTATTCAACTGATTCACAAATTCATGAAACAATACCTGGTACACTCACTGTTGAGAGTTGTGTAAAAAAAATTGACCCGATGATGCGCCACTGTGATAATGCACAGAACATGCCCACCTTCTGTCAATGAAGGGGCTCCTCAAAGACTGCATGCAGGTTGTCACTACTTCAGAAACGTGTGTTTTGCGAATTCACGTATCCAGACAAGTGGAACCACTCTTCATCATTGTACCACGTGTACTGCAATATTCCTGGCCATGGCAGTATGTTAGGTGTTTATCGTGGTCAGTCTGTGTCAGTTCCTGAACAACTGTAAACTTGTAGGGATACAGGTCTGTTTTCTTAGCATCTCTGTGACACGTGCTCCGCTTTAGTCCAGTTTCCTGCGATGAACGGCGAAGATACTTTGTGAGCGACGCCAACAAACGTGTCTTTACCTCACGCACACTTTCTTCCGATAACTGCGGGCGACCCCGCCGTGCAGATCTAACAATGTTCCCTTGTCTCCAGATTCGTCAACAAGCCTTGAACGCAGTGTTTAGATGGTTTACGTTGGGCACTGAAACGTTCTAAAAACAGTTCTTAAAAGATCCAGTTATCCAATACTGTTTCACAAGAAACACGCGCTCTTGCACAGAATATCGATACATCATCAGAATCAAACAGCACCGGCAGAGGCAAGCCGCACGGAACATCACGAACAAAAAGCCACGCTACACTGAAACACAAGACCCACACACGGCTCGCGGAACCTCATCGTTGCCACCTTTCACAGATTTACAATCCTGCCACGTCGACATCGTGGCAACATTTTCGTGGCAATCGTGAGAACATTTTCTCCTTTATTAAGATTTTTATAACACTTTTCCCGGGGCCCCTTAGGAGTGGAACACCCTGTACTTAATTTCCAATTACGTAGTTGTAATGTGAAATGTAGCTGTGTATTATAATTTTATAGAAACATATTTGAGTCGTCCAAGTCAGATCAGCACAATGATTTTCCTCACCATCTCAGATAAACTTGACTTTATATGGGCCAGTCTTGACTTCGGCCCGTCGCGATTCGCCCGTTTACAGCCAGTTAAAATCCACAAACATCCATCCCCCTGCCGGGATTCGAACCCGGGACCTTCGAGTCGTTGGCCTAACGCCTTACACCGCACGGCTACCCGGTCGGCTCACCATCTCAGACTTTATGAATTTTAGTATGTTGAATTGAACTGAATTGAAAAATTCTTTATTTAAGCGGGCGAGGTTCAGCCTATGGCTGTTCTGCCACCTAACCCTTGTCCATAGAATACATTAAGAAAATATACATAAACAAAAATAAAATAAAGTTACTAAAGCAACTGAGTATAGAAGGTAAAAAAATGGCGAACATAAGTAAATTTCAAGCAATGGAATCAGTTGTAAAACAACAACAAAGTGAAAAACATGTAAGCATACGCACATATACTAACACGGATACAGTGCATACAATACACAAAAGCATAAAAAGTTATTAGAAAGTCGAGTTAGACACTATTTGAGGGTACAGAAAAAAAAGGCGTGAAATGTCGTTGTTCAAATTATACTATGAATATCATGTGTGCTTGAGCTTACCCGCTGTTGACATAGTAAGTACATATTTAATGCTTTCTTGAAAGCATGAAATGTTTTAACTTCTATTATGGAATTAGGTACAGCATTCCATGACCTGGAAGCGAATAGTGAAAATTATGCGCTTGTTTGTTTAAGCCGATGACGTGGAATATCAAAGTTCTGATTTCGGGGTGTCGAATAAGAATGAAAAACAGATCTATTTATTAGTTTCCTATACAGATATTCGGGACATTCTCTTTTAAGAATTTTAAAAACAACACAGCATTAGTGTAAATACCTTCTTCTTGACATTGTCAGTAAATTGTTGTTATTGAGAACTGGCAGAATATGTTCAAATCTTCTTAAGCGAAAAGAGAAGCGGACACAACATTTTTGTACCTATTGTATCAACTTAGCTTAGTTTATTGTAAGAAGTGGAGCATAGACAATGGATCATAGCGCATAGAGCAAAGAGCATCACAATAATCGAATAAAGGTAGTACCAACATTTGTGTGAGAAGGAGTCTTACATCTTGTGATAAGCAGTCTCGAATTTTATAAAGATTTCTTAACACCCCTACGGCTTTGGAACATTGGGTAGACACATGTTTGTTCATGGTTAATTTCGCATCAATTTCTATTCCAAAATTTTTTATGTATTCAGAATACTTAATGTTTGAGTCCATTAACTGTAAGTCTAAATCGTAAGGCGTGATTTTATTGAGTTGATGAGAAGTTCCCAGAACAATGTACGTACATTTTAGCTGGTTAATTACAAGTCTATTGTTAACGCACCAGCTGCTGATTGTATTTAGGTCTTGGTTAAGAGCTTCAACCTCTTTCGATATGTTCTCAGGTAATGTTGTTATGAGTAATTGGGCATCATCGGCATAACAGTGAATTTTTGCATGTTTGATAACTGATACCATATCTGCGGAATATAGATGGACAATAATGGTCCCAGAATCGAACCTTGTGGAACACTGCTCTCAACAATAATTGCTTCGGAAACTTTATATTGCTGAGTATGCAAAGTAACCTGTTGTAAGTAGGGCTTGATGAGAAACACCCAAAAATGTAATATTGTAGTCTTGTGTCATATATTTCTGGAGTTACAGCATCTCAGATTTTGTGATTTCCCCAAAATTTTGAGTCACATTGATTATTAAAAATGCTTGTAACTGTTGTCCTAATTCAAAAGAGATGTGACTTTTGCACCATTGTGAAAGCCTTGCACAGGTTTTCATTTGATATACAATATTTGCCCCTCCCTACGAATTTGAAAATTTGACCTTGAGCTTTGTCCCTTTGACGTTGAATAGCAACAATATCGTCACGACTTATTTGTGTGAAACATTAAGACAATAATGACCTTTTATTGTTGAAAACAGTAGAAAAGCTCCATAATGGCACACCCATGGAAAGATGGACAGCTTTTAAATTTTATTTACGGCTGATAAGCATTTTTGGCAAGGGTCAGGATATAGTATTTGTGCTATGTCCCCGCAGTGTGCAGTTTGATGAAACAATATTGTGAATAGTGTCATTATATAAATTTTCAGGCAAGTGTTAGGAAAAGTGATGCTGGCAATCTGAGTGGTCCGTCTCGGCCCATGGGGGGGGGGGAATCTAATATGGCCGCCGGAATATACAGTTGTAGTTTTTTGCATTATTATTGAATAACATATAGTTTAGTTGAATCAATAGATTATTTAGTCTGCTCCTTCGTTACATTATCACAAATGAAACGGAAATAATTTACTTTTTTCTTCCCTTGTGACTTACTGGTGTGTTGGTGGTTCTTGTTAGAATTCATTGTGATTGACAAATGAATAAAGCCCCACATCAAAGTCCTTGCAATTATGAAATTCCGAGGCAACAGGAATTTTAAATTCAACAAAAAACATTTCGTAATTCTTACAACAAGATTTAGAATAACATTGAAACTGTAAGTAAATAAAAATGTGTCCTTACTTAAAGTCTATAATTTGACGCTATTAAAATGAGCCCTGACTTAAAATCTTCAATTTGACGCTAGTACAGGTCCTAGTTCAAAGTACAAGAAATATTTTCCATAATATGGTTGCTTGTATGTTAGCAATTTCATATTACGGCGGCCATATTACATTTTCTCTCCATGGATTAAGACGGACTAATCAGATGCCCACCACCACTTGTTGATTATTTTGACATTAAAACAATAGAAACGGACAACAAAATCATAGATCGAGGTGTAATATTTCCGAAAATGTTGTTACTTCTATGCTTCTACGCTATAAATGTTTTTTTTTGGCAGCCATATTGGATTAATACTTCTCCATGCTCCCAAATATACGGTATTACCTGGCTGGTCACCATCATTTGTTAGGATTTTTGCAAATGAAACGAACATTGTGATACCAAAATCATAGCTTGAGCTGTAATAATTCTGATGATATAGTTGTTGAATGCCAGAAATCACATGTTCTGGCGATCATATTGGATTATTCCTTGTGCACAGCTTATGATGGACTATCCAGATGACAACAATCACTTATTCATGATTTTGATCGTAAAACACTACAATTTGACACCAAAATCATAGCTCTCAGTGCAATAAGTCCAAAGATATGGCTGTCTGTATATTACAAATGATTTATTCCGGCAGTCATGCTGCATTTTCCTTCTCCATATCGCAAGATAGACTATCTGAGTGGCTACCATCATTTGATAACAATTGTGTTAATGAAACCTTACAATTAGAAAACAACACCATAATTCTAGGGGTAAAAATTCCAAAGATATTGCCACTTGTATACTAGAAATCTCATGTTTTGGCGGCCATATTGGAGTCCCCGCTGCTCCATGGTTTCAGACAGACTATACAGATTGCCACTATCACTTTTCCTGACACTTGCCTCAACCTATGGCACTATTCACAATATTGTTTCACCAAACTGCACACGGCGGGGACAGAAGTATAAATACTATATCTCGGCCCATGCCAAAAATGCTTACAGCCGTAAATAAAATTTTAAAACTGCCGATCTTCCAATCAGTGTCCCATTATGGAACTTTGCTATTGTCATCAATAGTAAAAGAGCACTATTTCCCGAATGTTACACAAAAATCGGGTTGACGTAACTGTTGCTATTCAAGATCAAAGGCTAAATTCAAGATCAAAATATTAAAATCATAGGGAGGGGCAAGTATTGTACATCAAATGAAAGTTCGGTGCAAGGCCTTCACAATAATGTAAAAATCACATCTCTATCTTAATTAGGACAAAAGTTTTAATCACTTTTAATAATCAATGTGACTCAAAATTTCGGGGTGGGGGGGATCAAAATTTGAGATGCTGTTAACTCAAGAAATATATGACACAGGAGTACGATATTACATTTTTTGACGTTTCTCATCAGGTCCTACTAACATACTCAAAATTTATAAAATCTGAGACGGTGAAGTAAATTGTTTTCATTAAGCGTGTTGGTATGACATGGAATGGCCCATTTGTGAAGTAAATTTTGACAGTACTTTATTTTTGTAACGGACAATAACCTACTAGAGTGAGTTTGACTAACTCTAACCTTGTATTCTCTTCTCCGATGATTAAAATGCACTGGCCAAATGGAATGGCAACTTACTAGTGGTCTCATATAAAGTATCCAAATTCGGTGCTCATAAATGAAATAGAAAATGTTTGAGGCAGAAACAAGATAAATCTACTTTTGAGAAATATAAATGCCAACCCAAACTGGGCGCTATATCGTCACAGTTAATGTAATACATACGCAAATAAGGAGCTAATTTTCTAAAGACGACCCTGTCCAGAGACGTAGATTTTAAGGTAGGCATTAAATATATCTGCCTGGTAAGGCGAACACTATAATTATGCAAAGGATCGAATTTTGTAATCAGTAAGTGCTTCTATTATAAGTGTTCGACCTCCCAGGGAGATATGTTTCTTCCACACTTTCTGTAAAATCTTATCACTGGACATTTTTGTTTTTTGAAAATAGGATCTTTCAAATAATTATGCTATAGGTAGCGATTTATCAAAGCATACTAAACGTTATATACACTAAATGTTTCTGATTGCAGTCTTTGGAATAATTGAAGGTTTTGTTTGTGCAAAAACATCAGTAGTCAATTTTACATCTTTAAAAATTTAGCAAGATAAACCGTTCCAAATTCCATGTTTTGCTGCATTTCAATACGTGACTGATATAAACTGTTCACAAGATCTAATTCTACGTTTTGAGTTGAAATGTTGGGATTACGTTCCATACATATATCCAACTAGCAAAATACAACGAAGTAACCTAGCTATGAACAATTAATTATAGTGTATGAAACAATTTATATCTCCACTTACAACGGAACTATTGAAGCTATCATCGTGTGGTGTGTCCATATTGCTGCTTTTGGTTTCCCTGTACTTCCACTAGTTGTAGGAAGAAATACCACGTCACTGTCTACATCCACATCCAAAGCTGTAGGACATGCTGTAGAATTGAAAGGTATATAGACGCATATGTTTATGACTCTCACTCCAAATTCAATGCAAGTTAATTATATTGCACGTATATTAATATTTTCAGCGTTGACAATGTTAACATGATGAATTTGTTGAAAATGTTCAAAATGTTAGCCGCCCATGCCTCATGAGGGATTAGAACTCGTGACTTTCGCCTCAAACTACATGCCTGCCACAGTATTCCGTTTCTATGAATATTCGGGTTTTATCCGAGCAGTCTGCCAAAACGGGATACTTGCTCTCATTTGTAAGAAACTACTTTTGAAGAGAAAACACGTTTTAGAAGTTTTGTGCGATTAACCAATTAAGCATATACTTCAAGATTTCTATAATTTTAATAAGATTTATACATATTAAAACTAGATATTCTAGATTTTGTACTAACAAGTAACACTAATTCAAGTAAACACTCGAACTTAAGTGAAATAATCATTTTTGAAATCAGCATTGAAAACTCAGTTCATGCGTCAAAAACTAGGTGTAATTGTCTAGTCGTGTGGGAGAATTGTCGGGGAAAGTGTTGAGTACATTACCAGCGTTAGGTCATTTATAAATAGCTGGTGCTGCATTCCATGCAATGCTGCTTACTATGGTGATAGGTAGTCAAATGATGCATGTCTTTATAATCATAATCACTGATGGAAACATTTGTACACATGTAAAAGTTGGTAGAATCCGTAGAATAGTACACGAATACTCTGTGTAGTCTGAAAAATCACCATGATGATGACAAACAATGAACAATTGATTGAAACAGAGGCGTTTGACACATCAGCTACCGTAATGAAACAAATATTACTACAGTCATCTTCCTGGCCAATGTATATTTTCCAAGTAAATATAGCCTGGTGTATGCAGTAAACGTATTATCAAATCATCCAGGATCAGCATTGTGGAGGTTAGGTATCTCAAAGCATACCTACGAGAAAGCGTAAACCTTTAGGAGTATAATTGGTCACATACCAAAGACATATGTTTTATAATATTGCCACGTTTTTGAAGATTTACATTGATGACGAGAACAACTACACAATTACACTAATACTTTTTCGTTGTCTTCAATACTGTATTGTCATGGAGGTCCGATGGCTGTAAGTAGCCTGTATAGGACAAATTATCTATTTGCGTAATTCCTGCAGGTACTACATATTACTTTTAGCCATTGGACCTCCATTTCAATAGAATGTTGAAGACCGTAATGAAAAAAAAAAAGTTTTTTTTTGTCGTTCGCGCCATCAATATTAAACATGAAAAGTCTGGCAATACGTATGTATGTAACCAGTTATGCTCCCAAAGGTTTACAGTTTTCCATCGGTATGTTTGGAAGATGGCTGACCTCGTCAATGCTGATACTGGACGATCTGATAGTACTGATTACTGCATACACCAGGGTAGATAGACTTGAAAAATATCCATTGACCAGGACGATGCCTATAGTAATATCTGGTTTATTAAGATAGCTGATATTCCAAACGTCTTTGTTTCAATTATTTCCTCATTGTATTTGCTCAACCAGGTGATATGGGTGATTCTGAGGTGCTGATATAGATAACTTAACTTGAGTCTGCTGCTTAAATTTCCACAGAGTATTCGTGTATCGTTCTACGATTTCTACCAACTTTTACACGAGTACCAGTGGTGCCATCAGGTGATTATGACTAAAACGACGTGCAGTTATCAGCGTCATTTGAACACCTATCACCATTGTAAGCAACAATACATGCAACCTTGCACTAGCTATTTATAAGTGACCTATTGCACGTAATTGTGCTCAAAATTTCTCTCAAGCACCACTGGATAAGTTTACCTTTTCTTGAACATATGAGCTCTGTTTTGTATACTGATTTCAAAACTACTGAATGTTCACTTAAAATAGTGTTACTTGTAAATATACCGTTTTGACAGACTCTCACCTTATAAAACTTGGGTTTGCAACAAGATAAAACTAACCTGATGGGACTTATAAAGTGGAATATGGACAGTAGATAATCATCTCACCTCTGACATTCTCCACTTTACCTAGGATGGTAGATTTACTTACATGGCTTCATTCTATACAATCACAATTTAATTAAGATCAATTTGAAAACTACGTACCCTAATAATACATGTACAAGAAGAGTTATCCACAACTAAATGGTTTACATGAACACTTTTTGTGCGAATACAGCTTGCGAATAGTTATATTTAATAACGAAGATTGAACACGGAAATGAAAATGCAACAAAAACTATAAATACAAGTAACAAAAGAAAACGATACATATCAGGAGAAATTGAATTTTATTTATGGTCTTTAGGCATCTAAGGCTCAGACCGTGATAGAGGAGGAGTAACGATGCTGGAAGGTGATCGGCCAGGGCCTACGTTGAAGGTGCCATCCAGATATTTGTCTGGTGTGACTGAGGGAAAGCTATGGAAAAACCTCAGTGTGGATGATTGGCCGCTGGACTGAACCCACGAACTCCCGGATGCTACGCGAACGCTCTACTACTGAGCTACGGAAGGTCAATAAATATCCGAATTCAAAACACTCCGTGTCAAAAACAAAGCCAAGTTCCCAAGCAGTACAAAAAGAGGTAGATGTTTCAGCATATGGAAATTTTGGTATATAAAATTAGCAAAATTCTTTCTCAAGTAGTTCTCATATCGCTTTAGCTAAGTTTTATGGAATAAATATTTTTTTTATACTGCTTACATAACTGGAATTCTTTCAAGAACTTGGCCAACTCTTTGGTAATTCTACTGGCACCTACTTAAAAACTGTACTCTTTGATTAGTTCAGACTAGTTGGCCAAGTTCTTGAAACAATCCCAGTCATGTAAGCAGTATAAGAAAATTTCATTTGTTCCATAAAACTTAGCGAAAAGGATATGAGAACTACTTGAGAAAGAACTTGGCCAATGTTATATATCAGTACTACCATATGCTGATAAATCTCTCTTTTATGTACTGCTTGGGAACTTGGCTTTGTTTTTGACACTAGTGCTTTGGATTCGGATATCAACTTTTGTAAATTGTATTTTCTATTTAGGGATAGGTTTGGGGGGGTTGATGGTAGTTAGGGGTAGATTAGCAGTTGCTGGTACTCCTTTCTAAAAAAGATCACGTTGAGACAATTTCAACGATATGTAACATACTATATATCGGATCACTATATTTTAAGGGGTACTTTTAGGGGTTGATGGGGTTTATTGGTATGCTAGTGATTCTGGCTACTCCTTTCAAAACAGATCTTGCTGATACGATTTCAACGATATGCAACATTCCATTTATCAGAACATCTATGTCGATTTTACAATTTTAGGGACTATTTTGCCCCCTAGGGTCGCATCCCAAATTTTGAACTTTTCTGGAGGTTTACAAGTAACGCGCTAAGCATGTGTAAAATTTTGTATTTCTAGCTAGTCAAGAATACGTCACATGTATATTGATTTTACAATTTGAGGTGCTATTGTTCCTCCCTAGGGGTCGCACCCCAGATTTTGGAACTTTGCATGTTACCCCTTAAGCATGTGTAAAATTTTTTATTTCTAGTTAGTCGGGAACATGTCAAACATTTATGTCAGTGAGTGAGTAAACTTTGGTAAACTTTATTTTTATATGGGCCAGTCTAGTAACTTTGGATTTCGGCCCATCACGATTCATCTTTAGCTGTTAAAATCCACACCAATGCCCCTGCCGGGACTCGAACTCGGGACCTTCGAGCCGATGGCCTACCGCCGCAGACCGCTCGGCCACCCGGCCGGCGTGAGTGAGTGAGTGATTATTATTATACACGAAAAAAGCCTATTTTGAGGGCTTATAACTCATCATCCCATGAACCCTTTGACTTGAGGTTTGGTGCTATTATACAATATTTTATTACTAGTAAACGTTGGTAATTTCGTGTTGCTGGAGTAATTAGTAATTAAGCAGAGATATCTTGAAAATGGAAATTTAACTCTTATTCGGTCTTTTTTTTAGTGTTTCGTGTAAAGCTACTTGGCACTGCTCATCGTCGGGTCAGTTTGAAACTTGGCTGCGTGCGCTGCCGCGCACGCTGCTAAGAAGGAAATAACACCAATTATACAATAATTATACAATAACGAAGCAAGCACAGTACTGGAAAACCGAATGCAAAATGTCCGTCTCAAATAGCAAATGCATACCCACATGAGAAAATAACATGCAGAAAAAGAGCTTTGTCATTGAACGAAGAAGGAAATCGACTGTAAATATAAATGAATTTGCAGGTTTTACAGTGGTCCCCAAACACTACGGTAAAAGGCATGTATTCAAACATCACAGTTACCTTGATTACATGAATTAATCAATAATTGAATGAACACATTATTCAATGATTTCCCGACATAAAATTGAGATAACAGACAAAACTAATAGCTACATCATTTATGTAAATATTTAATTTAAATCTTTATCTTCGTACCAAGTAACTAAAATGTTCTTTTTCTTTACACAGCATGCGCACCATCGCCTTAGTGGCACAAACAGTATTCAATCACAATCCATACACTTGACAACATTTCAGGCGTCACGTTTTCATTAGCAGCACGAATGCGACGACGTCACTCAGGCATCTATCTTGCTTGTGTGATTCTCTCTATGATACTTTCTTTACTTTCATTCTTTTGAAACGTCATTCAACTAAAGTGTACCAATAATAAATTTTACCCACCTGTTCCATCATCTTCTAGTAGCTTGCGTAAGGAAATTGCTCCATCCATTTCATCCATGGACAGTAATTGGGGCTCAAGGCCACTAAACTCTATTGCTTTCTTTACAGTTGCTGCGGTTTCCGAATCACAAAGTACAAACGTAGCTTCACTTTCTTTTATAAATTCGCCTAGTGTTTCTGAAACACAAATGTAATAAAAATTCTTTTAAATTTCTAAACATCAATATGAGATTAAAATATTATGAAATATTATGAGGCGGCAATAGTTTCATGTGCAATATTGTCTGATATACACATTTAATCTGTTACAACATATAAAACTTGGTGAGAACGAAGTTGAAAATATTAGAGAATAAGTAATCCAGTATTTTACCGAGTATAGTAATCCTGCAGAACACTCTGAGGGGACGTCAATGACGGTGGTGATGTAAGACGGCTAGATGCCCAAGACTAGAGATTATACCAATCTGGTTCCATAATATTGAGATCGAGTAATGTACAGACCATGAGATAGGTTGTATATAGTTTGACACAGTGACCTTTACGAATAGATACTTCATAATCTGTGAACAAAACGTCACCATTCGGAAACACGTTTTACACCAGTGCAGAACTTGTTGATAGTTCGTCCCAGTAATAAAGTTTGACAGAACTACAAGTGAGAATAAGAAATACCCGAAAACGACGTCCCCCCAAATCATGACGGCCCCCTACCATGTTTTACTGTACTTCTGTCGTGCTCAGTATCATAAACACTTCCAGATTTCGACAAAAACGTGTAGGTCGACTCGCCATGCAAGAGGGCACGCAAGAATTTTTCTGCAGTTAATTGATTCATTTCGTCTAGATATACCGTCACTTTCGTTAACACAGTGTACTCTCACTCAATCCATGAAATAGGTCCACAATTCTCTTCAGTGATGCAACGGTTAGTCGCATACCCACTAAGGCCCGCAACAAAGAAAAATAATAGCAACATGAAAAGAAACTTTCAGCCAGATGAAAAAAGTATTGTATGAACCAACGAAAGTGTAAATTAAATAAAGATTGTGCAAAATGCTTTTTCGATGTCTGAGTTTGTAATCTGTTACTTGCACTCTGTATTTCAGTTCCACGTGTTGGACGAGAAGCATCTAATAGTGATTAAAATGCAGGACTATGTATAGGCAGTTGTTACACTTAAAAATGTTCAAGTTCTGTATGTAAGTAGAGCTTAACAGTTCAAAAATCAAATTGAAAATCCTCAAGAATATGAAACATGTTGCTTTCCAAAGACGCATAATTACCGAAAGATACGAGGACAAGGTGTAAGGTTCTCGGCATTGCAATGAAAGACAGTGTTTTTTAGTACAAAAATGTATTTATTTTTCTATGCAGTCTCCCTTTAGTTCAATGAACTTTGTCCAACTTTTCTCCAATGTATGAATCGCTGAAGTGCGTTTCTGGAAGGTCTGCAAAATACCCATCTACGGCTGCTATCACCTATTCATATGACCCAAAACGTTTTCCAGCGAAAATTTGTTTTTAGATCTGGGAATAGGTGGAAGTAAGATGAAGCCAAATATGGCGAACAAGAGAGATGACGCAAAACTACGTACCTCAAAATTCCTGTTTTCGCATTTGCTAATTCACCTTTGTGGACAGGTGCCTGATGACAGACGATTTTTTCGTTTGTAAACCAGGATTCTTCTCACGAATTTTTTTATCAATTGGTTCAAAAGACTTGCGTAGTATTCACTACTTATTGTTTTACCCTTTAGAAGGTAATCAATAAAAATAATCCCTTATCCATCCCAGAAAACACTACCCATAACCTTTCCAGCAGATAAAATAGACTTCGCCGTTTTTTAGTGCAGAGCCACCGGATTACACCTACTGCTTTGATTGCTGTTTCGTTTGTGGCGTTCAGTGGTGTATCCATGTCTCACCCATAGTAACAAATCGGCGCAAATAATCAGTTGGATATTTTTGAAAACGATCTAAACATTGCTGAGAAATTCGTTTTCGAAGTTGAATTTGGTCAGCATTTAACAAATGCGGCACCCATCTTCCACAAAACTTTCTGATATTTAAATCTTGATGTAAAATATACTGTACCCTTTTTTCTGATATGCCTAGGCCTTAGATATCTCATACACCTTTAATCACTTATCGTTCAATACCATGTTGTGGACCATTTCGATTTTTCCCTCTGTGGTTGCAGAGTTTGGCCGTCCTTCACCTGGATCATCTTCAAGGCGAACGACCACGTTTAATTTCAGCTGCCCATTTCTTCACTGTTGAAAAGGAGCACGTTCCTTATATACCTTTATCGACTTTGGATGAAACTCCGTTGGCGATAAACCATCCAAAGCGAATTTTATGACGGTACAACATTCCCGTGTATCCATTTCAACGAAACACACACACACAACACGTCTACTTAAAAAGCCGTTTAAAGAAAAATATTTTGTGCATTAAGTTGGAACATGACGTGTGTTATTGTGATACATATGCGAATATAAACAAAAAAATAATTGATAGCAACGCCATCTATGTGCGAGGCCGAGAACTTTTCACCTTGCAGTTGTACATACTTGTGTACTCACTGGTCGGGCACGTGGAGATTGTGGGTAAGAAAATAGCGACCGTTTTCTATTTTTAAATATCCTGCCATCAAAACATGCCTGGTTATTAAGATTAACATATAATTTATCACTATTGTAATTAATGCAATGAATAAATATATTATAGCAAAAATAAGTTATGTTTCTCTTTATTAGTCACTCACATTTATCTGTGTGTAAAACTAAGAAGCATAATCAACTTTTTCGATTACTAAATATAAAGCCACTTATTGTTTACACGTAATACCTGGCATCTCGTCAGGGGATCCACCTCTGATAGCTCCATTGCATTTCCACGCTCCCAGAATTAAAAGATTCAGACGAGCCATTTCATGAGTGACGAAATACAGAACAGAACCTTTAGTAAATCCTCTTCGTGAAAGAGCACTCGCCACTTTCCGACTGAGTGGAATTACATCTGAGAATTTCAGGGATGTTCCATGAACCACATCTGTCTGAGAGAAATCAATCAAATGTTTTATTAAAGTGATATGAACGACTACAGATTTAATATAGCACTAGTTAACATTTAATATTCTTATATATATGTATTTATCTATCACTATGTTACATATTAGACTACAAAGGTAAGCCATAGCGCCCGCTACCACCCATAAAATTCATTTTATCTTATCTTGACTAAAAGGTATTGAAATAATAGTAGTAATAATAATACAATATCATAATTTATCTAGATATGTTGTTGGTGTACTTCAACGATCTCTTGCAGAGAGTAGATGGAACAATTGGATAAGTTATTCGAAAGAGTTTTATTGTCATATTATTTGAAATTGTGGCTTTACATAACATAGTATCTACTCATGTAAATATCATAAGAGAAATAGACAAGACAAATACAATATTTGAAAATATATTCATATTTTTTATCTTTCAGTGTAAAAGGGTAGTCAGATTTCAGGGTTCTCGTTTACCCTGTGAAAAAATGTCAATGATTGAGAAATTGTATTTTCAAAATCACTGGTTATAAGAATACAAAATAGTAGATGTTAAATTTACTAAAAAGGAAGTACATTGTCCTTCTTACCTAAGAAATTAACTAAGAACATTTATAATAAAAATATTTTGAAGATAAGCGTTAGGAAGTAAGCTCCAGAATGAAAGATGAAAAGCAAATATTATAATTATGGAAGAAAAGGGGAGAAAGTTTACCAACTGAAATTGTATACGTATTTGAAGCAATTATAACGCGTCATAAATTCTTGATGACTTATTATATATTTTTTACTGTTCAATTGAACTCATGATAGATGAAGGCGGAAATGTCTAAATGCATTCTTGTCTTTTTCTGTCTCTATTTAAGCTTATTCTAAACGTGAACACGTTCCAGGATAGAAATAGTAGAGCATATGGGTAAACCATACGAAGTCGTTTAAAAAATATTGTTTTTGTTTTCATTTTCAGAAAATGTAGGTTTCGGACTTATCCGGGTTTAGGTATTAATCCTTCCATATATTTGCTATGATTGAACAGGCAGCTGCGTTCTACGCCTGTCACACACCGCCAGGAATACCTCTAGGCAAGTAGTCTTCGAGGACATAGATGGGAGGGGGAGGAGACTGGAATTCATCTTACGTACCATCTCAGAATTATTCTGGCGAAACTGATGAATATATCATTATTGGCAGCAGGACATGAATCTACGTATCTTTCCACTAGTGTATCAAAACGAGGGATCGTACTCACTGGACAATGCATTTTGAATTTGAAGTTATCTTCGAGTCTGGTCGATATAGAGATATGAGACTGAATGTGGAAATAAGTTGGTCAGGGTCTACCGGCATTAGTTTCACGTGACTTAGGAAAACAGGAAAACTCATTTAGCCTGTCCGACCCTGTGATCGATTCTTCCAAATACAAAGTCCAAATGAATACGCCAAGCCTGCTCGATAAGGGAAGCTTATTACACTGTTTTCTACCAACAGCTCAACGTAGAATAATGAAAATATATCTGTACAATTCTTCTTTGCTACAACTCATACGTGAGTAAAGAGACAAAGAAAGTACTTACCACCCAATCCTTGTCACCTGTTGAAGCAACATGCTTTTCGATTTGTTGAAATATAAAGTCGGTAACAGGCACACGAGGAACATCGTTTGGATTAAAAGGAAGTGGCGATGTCACTATGTCTTCATTACTCTCCATGGTAGACTTGTGATATAATATCGTCTTTGACACTAAAGAAAATAAACAAAGGTTAATTCTAGAGGCATGAAAAAAGTTAAAGTAACATTTTAAATTTTCAGGAAAATTCGTAATTGCACAACTGGAAAACATACTTTCACACAGATTTTGTAAGACTCTGTATACTGTTGTGTTTACCGTATTTAAATTGATGGCGTGTTTAAATTTTAACAATATTAAAATGCTGTCGCTACTACTTGGCACTTATTGTAGGTCATTTTGATTAATCAAGTACAATATTACGTCAACTTCGTCTTCGTTCATCGCAATAACTCAATGTGTATTGATTGCGCTAGAGTCCTGCATGGGCTGGGCTGGTTTATGCCTACAACTACCTGCCGAATCACACAATGTTTTGGCCGTAACCTGCAGCCCACTGGCTCATTAGCCCGCACACACAATGCTCAGGCTAAGATAGACCGACCCACTTAGAATGCTGAAGAGGCAGCGGGTCGGCCCATGAGCCACCTACTTTTTGACGTATCGGCCCACCGAACCACAGGTTGCAAGTTATCTGACCCACACAGCCGGCAGTTGAGTCCTGCATAGGTTGGGGTATGTTCCGACTCAGCCCGGCCCGCACCACATTTTGGCCCGCAACTGCTGAAGAGGCAGCGGGCTGGTTCGCAGGCCAATACATTTTTGGCTTCCGAGCCCACTAGCCTGTATATTACCAGTTATCCGTACATTTCCACAATTGCACTAAATTTTGCATAAATGAGCATTAGTTACTCGGGTAGGTTGTAAGGGTAGGGCTTGATATTGCGCCTCAGTTCTTAGTGGTGGCCAACCTTTTTAAAATCCAATTTTCTAATTTGCTTCCACACTCAATCTCAACCTCACTCAACGTCACGATGGAGACCCTCAACCTCGACCTTACTCAATATCAACCTCACGATGGAGCTTGTACCCGATCTCATTCAACATCAACCTCACGAAAGAACTTCAACATTGACCTCAACCTCACGATGAAACTTTAACCCGACTTTACTCGACTTCAATCTCACGTAGTAACGTCAACCTCAACCTCACGATGGAACCTTAACCCAATCTCGTTTAACCTCACCACGGAATTACAGCACCAACTTGAATCAACCTGAATTTAACTATGAAACCTCAATCTCAAACCTCACAATAGAACTTCAACATCGACCTAACTCAAACTAATGCTCACGATGGACTTCAACGTGGAACTCATTCAACTCCAGCCTCACAATGAGATTTCAACTTCAACCTCACGATGGAACTTCAACCCGACCTCATTCAATTTAAACCTGATAAGAGAACTTCAACTGTAACCTCAACTTCAACTTGACGATATAACTTTAACCCGAGCTCACTAAACCTCAACCTCACGAAAGAACTTAGGAGTTACTCGGGAGAGACGGAAGAAAGGAGAACGAGGGATCTCTTTATCAGACACGATTATAGGATCAGAAGGTGTTAATTAGAGGTCTACGCTGCAAAAACTGTACCTTTTTATAATGGGTACAAAATGTCAATTCTGTACCCATAATTTTTGAGAGGCAGTGCGAACCCAAGGTTGGGTTTAGAGGGAGGTTCTTTGATTCCCAGTTCTGGGGAGGGAACAGATTAAGAGAAAAACGATGGTAAAATATGAATTCCTGTACCCGTCACTGATTCTAAAAAAAAATGTGGGTACACAAAAACATCTATTTTTCGGAGGCACTAACGGGCACAGAGATTCACATTTTACCATCGTTTTTTTCTATTAATCTTTTCTTTCCCAAGAACTGGGAGGCAAAAAACCGCCTCTCTAAACTCAACCCTGAGTTCGCCACTGACTCTAAACAATTGTGGGTACAAAATCGGTAAAAAGGTAGTTGCAACTTTTGCAATGTAGTTGCACAGCTTTCAAGTCGCATTTATTTGATACGAAGTGTACAGTACCATCATTGATGAAAAAGGAGGTGCAGACATTTGACTCACCACGCTCTTTGCTATTGCTGGTTGGCGAGCAGTTCATACATGTCTGTTCGTCATGCAGTTTCTTGGTACTAACAGGGTCCACGGCGAGAATGTATGGGTTGCACATTAGGGGTGTCTAAACATAGTAGTGTCTAAACAGTCTACATCAGTAGTGTCTAAACATAGAATGCCTTATTAAGGCGGGGCATTCTCACGCAGGCACATTACTCATTAAAATGTAAGTATTACTTCGAAACAGGTGCTTCCAGTTGCCAATTTGGAGTATTGGTAAAGAGAATTCCCATTCATACTGCTGTTAATATTATAACCATTCGGCAATTAACTACATGAATATTAACGTAATTTATCGATAATCTAATGGCTGATCAAAAAGTGGCAAGAGTGAATTCTATTCGAAAGGATTTCCGTTCTTTAAACAGGCGACCTGATTCTTTCACCGTCCAAAGTGGATAATGAGTATTTTAATGTTACACACCTGAATCTGTGGTAGCGGTATAGATCGATAATTATTTGAAAGCTGTTTTAGTGAAATTCGGAACTTTAGCTGTGGTGGAACGTATTGCCCGTGAATATACCGAATCTAAAGAATACATTGAAGACGGTCCCCCAGAGGTAACCGATTAACTAACATTCTGAATGCCTATGGTGAAGTTTCTAAAATAACGCGTGCTACGTATAAAAAAACTTCATCCTATTTTGCGCTTCAATGGTCAAGTGATCGTCACAATGAAGTCAATAAACTAATAAATTCCGTCGTATTTGAATATCCATGGATTCAGAGTACAAACGAGTTATTATGGACAACCAACACAAGGTTTCTTTGTGGTGAGAAGGGCAGTCATTATGCTCCTAACTGACCCGAAAAAGAGCGTCAAAAGCAACAGAAGGAAAAGGTGGACATCCCTTCCGTAAATTTAAATGATCCCAGCAATCGCCTGGTGGATTTCTCACTTGTAGAATTTCCACATTTGATAAAATCGCGTACAACAATTCCTTCGACAAATAATAGTGCTGCAGATTACGTCACGACAAGCATTAAAAATGGTAAACAACAAGAGAAACTCAAGAGCACCCCAAAGGCAACAAATACCTTTACGTCAATTTTGGCGGATACAGGTGAGACACACATGAAAACAAACGAGGACAACAAGGAACAACTTTTACCGGATGATAAGGTAGGTGATGAATTTTTTTGTTCAATCTTCATCCTTAAAACAATGTGTTAGGGATGGAAATGACAGTGATACGACAATATCCGATACATGTGATCCAACAGAAATTGAAGTGTATAATGTTCAGTGTGAACAATCTAGTGAACCTATGGAAAATTCCCCCATTTTTCCCCTAGCCAATACTCCGGTTTTTGATAAATTTGAACAGCTGCAAATCAATAATGTCACAAAGTGGAAATAAACAAAAACTTACTCAGTCAGATATATATATATATATATATATATATATATATATATATATATATTACAAGTAACACAAGATACAATCTCCGGAAAAGTGACAAAGAGGAAGTCAAAAGTGTCAGAGAAAGGAGGAACAAATATAGTAACGCGGCGAATGTCGAAAAGAAACAGGTCCACTCAATGGATTCGATACAAAGGGCGGGGGTACCTTTTCCACCACACTATAAAAACAATCTTGTATTATTTTTTACGTTTATAAATAATGATAGTGGTGCTGTTTTTTCTGAACATAATTAATATGTGTTTGTCTTGTTAAAATAGTACACTTTACCTTACTTCTGATCAAACTCTAATCAATGGCGTGTGCATTAAAGATTTACACTATATGAACCAAACTTTAAACTATGCTACCGTAAATTTTGCTGGATCTATATCGAAAACAAAAAAAAAGTGCCTTAAGGGATTTTTTTTTATATCTTATCACAATCTGGACACGGTATTCTTGCAGGAGGTATATATAGGACCGAAATGTGTATATATAATTACAATTATTACGCAAATGTGATAGATGACAGAGGACTTGGATTGGGAGTTTTATATAGGCAGGATTTGATAGTTACTTATCTTAAAATGCATCGTAGTGGGCGCATCTTAACGTTTAAACATAATAATATTTTATATTGTAACTCATATGTATTTAGTGGTAACAAGCATTTAAGTGAATATTTAAAAAACAAAAGTAAGCTGTGAACTACACCAAGATCAATACCCAATTTTCTGGACAGGCGATCATAATATCTCTGCTATAATAGATGCTAATCATACTATTAATCATTACAGCTACATTACAACAACTACAGAAAAATTACAACTTAAAGACGTGTTGACTTTAAAATATATTTCACTTTTCGGAGCAACGTTTATTACTAATAATTCTGCAAGCAGAATAGATGCATGTCTGGTGCAAGATTTGCTTTGTCAACATATAAAAGACATTTATCTAGATAAGCCAATTCCTTCTGACCATTTTAGTATTATAATAAAAATATATTTACCTCCTGTTAAACACTTTAGTCTAAATTACGTCTGGTCTCTAAATCAATCCTATGTACAAAATGAAGATTATGTTAACTTAATAAAAACTACATGGATACAGTTAATACAAAAACAAAACAAAACACTATTCAATAAAATCTAATCTAGAATGGTGGAGCCGGCCGGGTGGCCAAGTGGTCTGCGGTGGTAGGGCATCGGCATGGGTGTGGAATTTAACAACTAAAGGCGAATCGTGACGGGCCGAGGTGCAAAGTTACTAGACTGGCCCATACTTTATTTTTGTAAAGTTTGCCAAAGTTGTTTTAGAATGGTGGATACAAGCAAAAAAAAATATTTGTAACAAATTTTTTGCTAAGATACAACAATATCTTTCTCGTGAGCAATTTGCATATTATTATAAAATATTAAGATAATATGTAAGTAGACTTCAGAGGTTATAAAGTGCTCACACAGGTTACATATATACGAACAATATTATTATATCTAAATCGAAAAAAAAAACAGAGGTATTTTAGAACGCAGTAAGTAGGCTGACAATCTTTGGTATGAAGAGCTCTCTTTATACCATGTCATGCATGAACGAGCGAGAGGTAAACAAACATTTATCAACATGCACGGCAGTGCATGAGCCAAGTTCTTCACGTCAGAAAACGTTAGCACTGCCAGAAGCATGTTATACAGGAACAAGAGTTTATGGCAAAATCGACGATTTGGGGGCCCCGTAAGAAAAAAGATGTTAAAGATAGGAATATGAGCTTTTGCCGTTAAGGAGATATGGTAAATATGTGCAGATGTACAAAATTTCATATTCGTATCTCAAACTATGTTTTAGTTGTGGACCCCTGAAATTGCACATTTTAGGCTAACTGACTCACTCACTCACTCACTCACTCACTGACTGACTGACTCACTCATCATATTGTTTAGGGTGTTTGGAGTAAGCTAGAAACAT